>JANFAE010000450.1:0-82990 GCA_024613145.1 Pisolithus marmoratus
CCCATGTCCACTAATACTTGGCGAGATAGAGAACGTGAAGAGAAGGAAGAAAAATGGAGCAAGGGAGGCAGGCATAACCTGGCTTGTGGAGGAGAAGACGACGAGAGACATTCCAAGAACGAACAGGAAGATAGAATTGGGTAAAGGGGTAAATACACTATTTGGCGGTGAGGAGAATGGAGCGTACCCCCATACTAGGAAAGCATATGGCAGGCTATACATAATAGCCAACCCGTCCGTGCCAAATAGAGACTTATCTGCGTGCAGCAGCAGCGTCGACTACGCCAAGGCCAATACACAGCCAGTTAATTTTCCATTATCAGACATGAGACGGATCATACACACGGTTGTGGTTGCTGTTGAATATTCCTTCCCACCGACACGATCCGTGAGTTGAATTGAAGTGAGTATAGATGCCACAGAGAAAAAGATGGAAAGGTAAATGGAGGTGACCGCTGCGGTCATCTGCGAGGCTACGGGTGGCAAGGGGCCACTACCACCGCTTCCAGTGCTGTTAGTAAGAGTGCCACCACCAGGACCCCCGCCGCCGCCGCCGCCGCCTCCAAGAGCTGGGACGGCCAGCAAACTCACGTCGGCTGTGAGTAATACAGTAGACTGCATAGAAACACAAGTAGATAGGTGGTTGAAGGATTTGTACGAGAACACGAGAGGAACGCACGAAGATGTGAAGCGAGCCCATTCCGAAGTGAGCTTAGCGATTGTACTTTTGCCAGCGAGGATAATGGACTATCTGATCGACCCACATTTCCCCTAAGTTCTTCTAGGTGAACCGAAGCAGACTGGAATAACAGAGATCGAATATTCGAATGAGAAGCGATGAACCACTGCGTGACAAATGATGGCGCGAGGCGTATATAGATTGATCAGCGTTGAGCCGCGCGCAAGGTTGGCCGCCGAAGTTGATTGAATTTACTATGACCTGACGAATCTGCATGAATTGACTATCGGAAGGCAGTCCATGATGAGGCTCACTGAAAGCCCTCGCGAACCGTGCTAGATGGGGATTAGAGGGTCGGTAAACAAATAGTCAATTAGTGAGTACCTATTACCCAAACGGCGTATGGGTTTTCCTTGCCGATACTCCCTGCGGGTTGAACGATGCTCCATAGGGGAAAGCGTTATAGGTGGAATTTGACGTACCTTCGAGCTTGTCCACCAATCCAACATCCTGACCATAGAATCTAAATCAAATGGGGCCAAAGGTGTACCCGAAGTTGCAGCATCTCAAATCGCAGGGTTAGTAAAATGCATCCTGGAAGACGCACTACGAACCGGCAATTGCATAGGTCAGAGTGTTCCTCAGTTCTTCGTGATCGTTGGCTTTCAATTCGCGTCGGTTAGGGTATAGCTCATGGTGCACCCTTTAAAGTGAGAGTTGTGGTTGAGGCGAGAACACTTTTCAGGAGTAAGTACCTTTTTGTTGTCTTAGGTGACGGCAAACGTACCAGGGTAGCGACGGCACCTACCAGTACTGTGTCACAACCGCTTGTTCTGCACGTAAATAAGCAGAGCATCAGATGTGCGCACAGCTGTCATCCTGCTTTACCTACTCATGTGTTCTCTTGCCGTTACGCCCTTGACATTGGAGAATATAGTCGACAGATCATAATCATGCACCCAAAAGAGTAGACGTTGTCGTAGATCGATGAAATAATATCCCAAATCCTTTCTCTTCTCTGGGCCAAAGACATCGCTGATCACGAGTTCCACGTCCAAGTGGGAGGGCAGTCCCAACCCGCGTGCTTTGGCCAGTAACTTGTCAGAAGTACCCACCACAGTTGCTAACTTCTGCGGGTCCGTAACGTCTGTAATGATGCGCTGATGAAGATGTATCAAATTCTTTAGGAACGAAGGGACTGCCCGACCTTTTCTGCGTGCAGATAGTACGGAGCGCCTTCAGGTTGCGTGTATTTCATCCACCCAATAGGTAATGAAGGCCTATTGATGTACTCATGTTAATGATATCAATCTGTCGATAGGAACTGGCGACAGACGCATCGTAGTTCATATCGCCTTGTTTCAGTATTTCCTCGGGTTCACGCCTGTCGTCGCTGTTGTCGATATATGAGCTATTATAGAGTCAATAGGGTAGTAGCACGAACACCAGGAGTCTCTTTAAAAACCTGTGTTGCATGACTTGCTCAGGAGAGGCGGGCACCAAGGGTCGACGAGACATGTTACGAGGCCTGTCTCCGACAGGTTGCACTTCCACTGGATGCTGGGAGTAATGAAAAGGGACGTTTCCGGTTATGGAGTCCTCAGGTTGGGTAGCAAGTCCCATTTCTCCACTAGCATCGGTTGTCACGGGTAGGTGGATACGAGAAGGGGATGCTTCGCTCATCTCCCTCTGTTCGAGTGGATATGGCATAGAACTAGCACACATGGTACGGACGATGTTGGTTTTGCTGTGTTTCCGAGGTGAGCTTGCAGTGGAGAGGGAAAGTATAAACCGCAATATGCGTAGGACTGCGCCACCTATCGAAGGCATGGCTTGAGGATGGGAAGGAGCCATGCTACTATCTTCGAGAGGAGGGTACGAGGAGGCATTGATGCAAGCGCCTGGCTGGTTCGACAGCCTCGAATAGGTCACCCTACGCGTATTGACACCTGTACAGCAACTCAATCGGAGGTCTGATGGCAGCCAACCTGAATGACTTGGAGGTCCCATGGGCGCCAGTCGTATGGTGCTAATAAACCTGTGTTCGTGGGAGACCTCCCACTGGGTTCTCCAGCGTCATCTCACGCTTGCAAGTTTCTGTCCTTCTCTCTGTAAAGCAAGTGATATGTAAGAAGTCGAGCCTGGCTCAGCTCAAGCGTTAAATGATACGACCGAATGGAAGATAACATCGCCCCTCCCCCCCACATCTATCATCCCGCAGACACGACAGAAAGAAGATGAGGATACATCTCCGAGGTCACCGTAGCAACGGACCCAGGCACACCGCTATTGTTCCCCCCGCCTAGCATCGCGAAGAAAAGAGCTGTGCTAACGCCTTGCTGCACAGACTAGGGCCGCCTTACGCGTACGGCCGTATTCCGCCCTATGGTTTCACGTAGGAACGTAAGCGGGGATTGGGAACCTACCCCCATCCGTGTGGTGGCAAGACCAGATATATTGTCTTGTAATTGAAAAGGGAGAGTCCAGTTGGGTGCTGAGAATCGTGGAAGAATTGGAAGAGGGAAGTGATGGGTGTATTCGCAAGTCACTATTCCATGAAATGGATGCCACTCAGGGTTTGCGGTGATGCGAAGATACTTATCTGGTGTACCTGTGGCGGTTAAGGTGACCACCGTACACCGTCGTGGAGCAGCTCACGACACATGGCAGGGCACAGCAAGCCCATTTCATGTCCCTCGTTCACTCGTTTCCTCCGTTTTGCGATGCTGGACGTAGCAGGGAAACGAATCCATTCCCATACGTTGAAATTAACGGACTCAAGATCTGGAACTGTCAGCAGCATATAATTATTTACTGTTGGGATTGTGTCAGGACATGATGGACGGACGTCTGGGACTTAGTGCTAGAGAAGTCCTCGAACCACTCAATGAGCACTTTACGATGAGGGTGAGAGCTGGGACTAGGTCACGAGGGGAAAGACGCTACTAGTGTACCTCCTGTAATAAGAACGCCATGCACTTCGAGCCAGAGACGCGGCACCAGCAACAAGCTCGCTCGCCGTCCACCTCACTAACGCGATTCATCCACCGAACCCGCGAAAGACGACCGATGCGCGAGGTTCACAATACCACATACGAGACCTACTCCACACACACTAGTGAACCAACCAACCGGAACTAAATCGAAATACTCTCTTCGTACCTTGACAAAATCAGGAAATTTCCTCCATGTCATCATCGTCATCGTCCTCGTCATAATCATCCATCGTGGCATCGGCAACTGACGCCGGGGAACTTGGACCCGGAACATTCTCAGCTTCACCTGTATACCGTCACTCAATTCCTGAACAGCCACCCAGTAGGTAATGAGGTACTTACCCCTTCCTTCACAAATATCTCCGAGAGCTCCCACAATCCATTATACTCCCCGCTCCGATGGAGGGTTGCTATTTCGTTGAGAACTTCTTTGAGATATGCCTCCGGTTGCTGCGTGCGTTCCCTCAACGGTTTAATACTCCACCTTGGTTGTTCTTGGAACAACTGGAAAAGCATATCCAGTAGCTGGTTCCGAGGCATGCGAGCCATACGTTCAAAGGTTCCCTTAATAGGCTTTTGCTTGGCTTTCTGTTACACGAGCGTAAGTGGTAGCACCACACGACGAAAGGAAAGACAGACGATCATGTCTGCAAATGACCCGGTACTGATGCCGGTACTTAGTCTGTTGATTCCACCACGTCCACCGCTTACGCCAGCTTCTTCGATCATGCGAATTGTCTCTTGGGGGTATTGTATGCCCGACTACGTTCACGCATCTGTAGTCTGTACGACTCGTTGAATAACGGACGTAGGTTACACTCGTGCTTGATGCGGCCCGTTAGAATTGTCGTTCGAGCGCGAGGATTATACGCATGTGGTGTCGTGACGGATGGCGGGGGGGCGGGGTCCTTTGGTCGTTCGGCAACGACGAGTTGATTTTCCACTGATCCATTCACCATATCCAGCTCGTACTTATCTACGTGCACGCCGCCTTCACCCACAGGCACGTATGCAGCGTCGGAGGGGAACTGCGGGAGATCGGAAGCACGGGGGGTTGGGTCGTTTGGGTCTGGAGGGAGAAAGAGGAATATACGCGGTGAACGTCCGGAAGGGCTAACAGCATTTGGGTAAATGCGAATCGTGGCGAGATGGACGTCCTCTTGATCAATACTTGCCCATCTGGCCATGAGATGTTTTGGGATCTGAGGAGAGTTGTGTAAACCAAGCGAGCGTCATGAAGGCATAACACCAAGACGATCTTTCGACTACGCATTAAAAAAAGAGAAGAGTAGCTCACCTTGACAAGCCAGACACGCCCGTTTCCTCTGTCCAGCATAAGCTCTTCGTCTGGGTCCGGTTGTGTTTCCTCCTCGTGTTGGACTTCGGCATCAAAGTTCTTCTTTTCGTCTTCTACAACAAGATCATCCATTTCGGACTCGTAGAAGCAGTCTACTGCAATGTCGGGTCGAAGGGACGACAGTGTCCGACATAAAAGCCATCGTTTGACTGCACTTGGGAGCCTGCTGAGTAAGCTCATTAGTTTATGTCAGATTGGCCCCTATCCCACTCAGTGATGGATCACATTCTTACTTTCAATTGTCTCGTCCTTAGGTAAAAGATATAATCGCCATCCGCCAGACCGAGAACCAGTTTTGCGGATAAAAAAACAACCATGCATTGCAACTCGCATGGCACGCACCACAGTATAATACTAATAGACATTGAGATTGGTACTTATAGCTTATGCCCCACGAGACACGTTGTTCCACGACGACATTAATCTCTCCTTGTCTTCCATCTCCGCGATTTCGGAAGTCTCTCGTACGCATTCTGATCAGAACCTGAGTCGGACACATGGTTTCCATTCGGGCCGCAAGGGTGTCGGTGTCGACACGGCGAGGCTTGGTCGTGTCCGTTACTGTCGTGCGCATCATCGCACGAGCTATCTGAATCGGACCCTGACTCGGACGAAGACTCGTCAAATCGCCGTTGCTTGTGGAATATACAGCAGACTTTTGGAGTGAACGTCAGCATCCATGTTCATGGCGATCGCAATACCAACAAGTAAAGAAAAAAGGATGGGTAAGTGAATACGCTCACTTTTCGACTTCTTCTTTCCACACCCTTCATTATCCACAACGTCATCCCTCCACGTGACACTCTGCGCATTGTTCGATGCTCTCAACCGAAGTGTGCCCACGGCCGAACCACCCTCTCGGGACAAGCTCCCACTAGATGCCGACGCGCCCACTCCATCCACCACTGGAGTCTCGTGCGTGAGGATCGTAATCGTGCGAGATCCATCGACAGGTGCAGCCGTATGGGAATGGCGTTGCGCAGCTGTCTCCATGGTACGTGTGTCTAGTAGTTTACTGAATGATAGAAACTGAACGTCGAAGAAGGCAGGTGGGACACCGTTCGTTAGAGAATAGAAGCGGCCGATTTGGGTAAGGATGGTAGCGGTTCTTCGAACAGGTGGGCGGCTACTTCTCCGCAACGATGACGTTGGCGTTCACCAGTACCTCGGTGGACAAATGGGAAAGGATGATGAGTCAGCGTTAATAAACCCTAACCCACCTCTAACAGCTTCCAGTACTCCCGCGGACGAAGATCCAATGCACGCCTGTGATGAGTCGGATGCCCGATCCTCGTCGTAATTGTGATCGCAAGTCCTGTTCACACGTGGGGTGTAAGATCGACGCTGCGTAGCTGTCGTCTTAAACGTGAAGGCGTCTATTTCCCAGGTACTGGACGTTGGACTCGGAGATGGAGTGCAAATTGGAAAGCCATGGACAAATGTCCATTGGGCAGTGCGCATGTGATACTGGAGCCAGCGAATATACTCCGCATACATGTTGGACTTCTCGCCCCCACTCACACCAACACGGCACTGGCGTGATCTATGGCGTATCATTGCCTCGGAAGACTAATTAGGACAACATACGATGGAAAACGACACAGTATGAAAGCAGGATAAGCATGCGAAAGGGAGAGAGGAGGGGAGGGGTATGGATAATGTACAGTGATATGTCGAAGATACAGTATGCCAAATAAACAAAAAAAAAACATCGCCCTCATAGGTCAAAAACTCGGGAGAAGGAAAAAACGGTGCCAGCAACGGTCAACGTCGACTCGGAGCAGAGAAAAGCAGCCCGCGAAATCGGGCGCGTTCATTATCCGTAGACAACCCTATGAACAAGAACACACATACTATAAGCACCCGTCACCGAACAAAGGAGGCTAGCACACTCACCCTCTGGCAGTGGTCGATATCGGCTTGAAATCCGATCTTCCTGAATCCACAAAATGTCTCAGAACCTCCTTCCAGTCCTCTCTCGAATCCCACGCGATCTTACTCGGGGGGTCGACTTCGACGGGCATGACTTGGCTGATACCACCACACTGTACGAGGATGATGAGGGTACCGATGCCACCACTTCTTCGGCATCGGTCCTCGCGCCGCTCTATGTCAGCGGCAACGAGGGGGTCGTGGGAAGTGACATAGGAACGAGGAACGATGTGTGTTTCTGCTACGGAGAACCTTTTGAAATTAGGTTAGCGCGTGTTGTCGTACACGAGGTGGAAGTTTGAAAAACGGGACGGATCCACAGCATCGCAAAGAACGGAAGGGTGGACGGAAAGGAACGTACCGAAATAGCGACTCCTTACACGGATGATAACTCAGCTCGATCAACAACGCATTTTGTCTAATGTTCGCCGGAATCCTTTTCAACTGCAGTGCCTGGAAGCCCGCCCACCCGAGTAATGATGCATGTGTAGAGGTGAATTTTCGAAGGTACTTGGCGAGGTTTTCATCCGGGTAGGATGGGCCAATAGGTTGTTGCTTGACACCTGAAAGTTGGGCGGCTGTATGCTGGCAAATAGCTTTGTGAGATGTCCAGTGAGATTTTTGGCATTCGGGGGACTGGATAGGCGTGCATGTGAGATGGACGAAACAGAGTATCGGGTGGGTAAGAACGTACACAATATTGGGTGGTTAACTGGACGTTCATGGAAACGAGCACATGTCAGGACGGGGCAATGGGGATCATGGATTGGCACGTACACATCCACCGCAGAGACGGAACTTTTGGACGGAGGAGTTCTCCACTGCACCACAAGTATCGCAGATGCGATATCCGCGTTGCTTCTGAGGGGCATGAGTGGGAGGGGTGTAATAGTTGGCAGCAGCAGGGGCCATCGCGTAGATGTCAATACTATTCCACGAGAACGATCTGGCGATGTCGATGAGGGTGAACGAACGGTTGGTTGGATCCCCTCTGCCATCGTTTGGGATGTTTTATAGGCAGACGGACTGATGGACGTGACTATCTTGGGCGACATCGTGGAGAACAAAAAGGTGGCTCGAACGCTTTTTGTTTTGCGGCACGCCTGAGAGACTTGTCTTTTTGTGTTGGTAGCGAGGGCGTCGACATGGATAGAATGACTAGAACGGCTTCCCGACACACGCAAAACAATAAAGTCTGACTGCACTCGTCAGACAAAAAACAGTAGAAGTTGGATAAGGAAATGGAGACGTTCCTCATTTCGCAGTCTGCCGGCATCGTATATAGCCTAAGCTAATTGTTCCACTCAGGTTGGGTCGAGAAAATATCGAAGCCTGTGTCACCATTAAGCCCTCTCGCCGGTAACGTTTTGGTCGGTACGACCGGTCAACTGGTTTTGCGCCCACGTTCACTTCCCCTTGGCAAGCTCTGGCTATGCACGCCCATTGCATCCGCGTCGTCTTTGTTTTTTTTTGCAAGGTGCAAGCTCCGATATCAGTGATTTGTGATCCTACTTCCTGTGTTCGTCCTGGGACGCGGGTAATCTGGAACGCTCCATCACAACGTGCGTCCCCGAACTTAAGCCAATCTAATTTACAGTTTCGCCATCTCACCCCACTCTAGATCGTGGAGTGCTGGTTCGACTCGGAACCCCGAGCGAGGTAGGAAGGTGCACATGGACTTGTCAAAGACGTCCCTCACGGTCACACTTTCTAGGCTATCGCTGGGGCCGCATTCATGATCGGCCCCGCAGCGATGGCGCAGGCTACCCACATGAGTGCAGCATCCCAGCCACCGCAGCCCAGGGAACCGTATCATATCTGCCGACAGACAGTGTACATTGACGATGATCTTGCGGATCTCCCTTCCCTCACCCTTATCCACGCAAAACAAAGTTTGATCCCATGTAATACCTTGTGACCCGAAGCCTCCGCTGATGACACAGGTCGGAACACAATCGGCATCGGGAGTCGGTGCGTACCATGTCATTCCTTTCAATGGGGTTCCGTAGTTAACCTTCCTTTCTCTGACTCTCCTTTGTGCGATGCAGGAGCATGAACAGCGGATATCATCGGCAGGGACCTTACCACATTCCCCACTCGACACACCACCAGAAAGCAAAGCGATACAATCACAGCAATGTGATGTGTGTGATGATGGATGGGCTACGCCACCGATGCCATCCCGAGGGTGCAAGTTGAGGGGAAAGATCCGTGTCGTTCAATGGCCGATGCCAATCCACTGGTCATTGCATACCACCAGCCTGTATCGACGGACGCTACAGTACATGCTACTGATCTGATCTAGTAGTGGTGTAGAGTTGTGCTGGGTTTGAAATTTGGAGTTTGTCTCGCAATGCACCCGGCGAAAGGAGCCACGTGCAGTCTACTTGTACACGCCGATGCAATGTGGTATCGACATCCGAAGGCCTCATTCAAGCCGGCAATCCACAATGGAATACAAACTGTCCTCTCAGAGTTTGCCCAACAACACGGCCGTCTTTCGCAAGTACCCCTTGATAAACGACTCTACTCGGCGCTCTCCAATAACCTGTGCTATCCAACGTATAACTTTCTAGTGCGTGACAGGATACAGCCCCACCCATAATCATTCATGAGTAAGCCAAAACAGTGTGGGATCCAGAGTCAAACTTGGAGGAGCTTCCGTCTATCTCGTGGCGGCTGCAGTCAGACGGGAGTCCGCGTACACCGCAACCTCCCTGGATTTCCACAGGGCCTGTTGCGCGTAGTCAGCCTGCCGACCGTATCTCAGGCCGCCACTCGCTGAGGCGCCACCTTACAACGCTACTCCAACCAGAGAAAAGGCTCTCTCCTCCCCCTTCTTCCTGGCAAAGTTTGCGGGCCATTGTTCTGGTTTCTTGTAAGTTCAGTTTGTTGACTCACTGTAATGGCTATTATACATCTCCCCAGGGTTAAATGTCCTCTTAGTTTGTATCCCAGTATCGGTATGGGTTGTTGTTGATATTGGTTTCTTCACTGACTGGTCGGGGATGCAGTGGGTTCTGAACTTTGCTCTGCCTGGCCAACATGTTTCAGTTTTCATTTGTGTGTACACCACATTTCTGTTGTTGTTGCTCTCTTACACGTAGGTAACAGTCTCATTCCTGGCTATAATCCCGCTTGTCAAGGTATGGTGTTTAAACATTGTTAATGAACTATTTTGATAAGGTACAACAAAGCTCCTTGCCTTCGCTACTGATGAGCTGTCGATACGTGTTGGGCAAACACTTGCAGGGCTTATAAATGTAACCTTGGTGTGTATGCTCGGTTTCTTTGTGATTCACCCACTGATCTATTTGTCCAGGGAAATGCGTAAGTTGCTTGTTCTGCACGCAAACAGTCATTCACTTCCTCTACTTTCCAGTGTTGCACTCGTCTTTTCGGTGTGTTTTTGTCATTCTTGAATTTGGTATTCTCAACCACCGTTTAGATAATTGCATTGACAAAATGTGACTTGGAGATTGTTCAGTCGTCTCGTGGGTTCTGTACCAATGATGTGATTGCCCAGGCTGACACTTCCATTAGTGGTTGGATCCATCCTGAGTAAAATGTGTATGTTCTAGTATGAAGTCACAACAATGTACTGACGATGGATTTTCAGTACTCGTTCTAGGCATGTGCTTTTTTGCAGGTGGTCTGCGGTTCTCGGAACAAGGATTCGGACATGGTCTGCGGTGTGTCATATGTGTAAATTATCTATGCTCACACGGTGTCATAGCTGCGGCGCAAGTGAACTCTTCCCTTCTAGCAGTCAGCGTCATTGCTGTTCTGTTACCTGGGGCTTTCCATATGGTTTTTCAAGGGTCCATCTCCCTCAGTGAGAGTGATGTAGATGACCGAATCTTGAAGACTAGTCGCGGAGTGAGTATTTATAAGCAGATATTATTAAAACTAACTTTTATAGAAGGTTGCTATTATCCTACTTTTCGGTGGGGCAACTTCTCATTGGTTGAAGCTCGAAAGACTAATTCAACACTTGGTGGTCCAGTCTACTGTTCATATATCCTCTTCCAGCTCTTTTCCCATAAGAATATTTATAACGATGATGTCCCCGAAACATCAAGGAGATATTCGGGTGGAAATCCATTCAAATTGAATCACAGACTACGCCACAGACAACGAGTTGCAAACAACATGGGCATGATGGACCTTCCTATAGTTTCCTCTCCCTGTCAAGCGGCTTTTGACGTCGATGAAATTTCCATGACCCACCCCAACGCTCATCGTGATGTCGAGAGCATATGGCCCCAAGACCAAGAGGAGGAACAGCTTCAGATGACAGTAGCGGTGTCCATTGGCCTCCTTGTTGCTGTCACGGTGGTAAATTTGTCCAATTTCAGTAGCTGATTTGATCACTGATGATTGTGTCAAAACACAGCTGGTTGCTGTCACTACAGAATTCCTAGTGGATTCCATCAATGGGTTAACTTCGAGAGGCGTTATCAGTAATGAATTTGTTGCTGTGATACTACTTCCCATCGTTGGCGGTGCCGCGGAACAGATAATTGCGGTCACAGTACCTGTCAAAGACAAGTTAATGTTAAGCTTGGGCGTGGCTGTGGGATCGAGTATTGTGCGAATCTTTAGTATGGCATATTTGTGGTTTGTGTTCACGATTTCTTAAAGCAAGTTGCCTTGTTTGTCATTCCGTATGTGCATTTTGTATTGTTACTTTGTTCCCCATGTTCACTAGTCTGACAGTTTAATCATTACATTGGGATGGATTCTTGGCAAACCATTAACTCTCATGTTCGACCCTCTCGAATCTATAGTCATGTTCCTTACTGGTGAGTTGTCCCCCTCAACCTCACTTGCACCAGTGTAATAGTGAGCTTCCTAGTCCTCACAGTTAACTATGTCATTCAAGATGGCAGATCAAATTGGCTCAAGGGCATGGTGCTCATGTGTAAGCCCTTCATACTGCTCCTTTTCTGTACACATTCCAAGATGCATGGGCAGCATTATATCTAATCCTTTGTGTGACATTCTGGTATTATCCTGGTATGTCAACGGAATGGCATCCTCTGAAGTCCTGATAATTTATGTTGTTATCCAGGTACCACACCAATTTTGGCCTGTTGACCCAACCTGTACTGTGGCACACATTTGAACTATGGATTCTTGTCATACAGTTGTGGACAGGCAAAACTTGGAAGAATAAAATGTTTGAATTTAAAGGGGTCTAATCTAATTAGGTACAGGTAGTGGTAGGTAGGATGCAAAATGTGAGTGGAGTGAGTGTTTTGTGTTGGGAGCCAGGTTAGATGCTGATGAGAAAAGATGATGGGCAGAGGGTGGTCTTCTACTAGAGAAGAACCTAATAATCTTACCCATGCCCCAGAGGCTCTGGGGTGGAAGTGTCTCCCAAAATGGAAGCGTCTTTTGGAAGCATCTCTGTGCAAATCAGGGTCTGGGAGCTGGAAGCATCTCCCAAATGGAAGTGTCTCTGTGCAAATCATCAGCATTTTGTGCCAGACACTGCAAGCATTTCACAATATTTCATGCCAAAATATGTTGAAAAAATTGAAAGAAGAGATACTCTTTTATTTGGGCTGTATTCACAGAAAAAATGCAAATATAATATTTTGTTTTCTTTGCCTTTTCTGTGGAAAAACATGGCTTGATGGTAGTGCTGATTAGCTTCTACACTAATGGGTATTACCATCAATCAATGTTTTGTGGCAAGTCATGCAAAGAAAAGAAAAGATTATTTTTGCCTTTTCTCTTTGAAAACACCTGTCAAAAAAGAGTATCATTTTCTTCAATTTTTTCAGCATGTTTTCTGAAGAAAAACTGTGAAGTGCTTGCAGTGACAGTCCATCTTGCTTGTGGCCATGGAAGCGTCTACACAGCCACTGGAAGCATCTCTGGAAGCATCTACACAGCTGAGTGCAATCTGTCAACAAGTTGTGCAGACAGTAGTAAAGTGTAGAACACACAGGTAGCAAAGGACCAGCAAATAGCAAGTGACAAGTAGTGACTAGTTGGCACAAACCATCACTGGATTTGTGCCATGAGTGACCCTCCATAAACAAAGATGAACAGAAGGAGCAGACACAAGTTTGACCTCCCCCAGAGATGAAGAGTCAGAAGCATCTCTGCACAAATCATCAACATTTTGCACCAGACATTCCTCATCTACACAGACATGGAAGCACTCTTTGGAAAAGCCTCCTTAGCACAATCTGTCAATGAGTCATGCCAAGGACCACTGCTGACTATCTAATAATCTTACCCATGCCCTTGCACAGTCCATTGACAACTCATGCAGGTAATAGTCAGCAACTCATTCACAAAGTGAGCTTGAGAGGGTGCAAGTGGATCACAGCTGCTCAAGTCATGCAGGTATCAGTCATCCCCCCCAGTCGCAACACTCATTACCAAATAAGGAAATATGAACCTAAAATGCAGGTGCTATACAGTTTTAAAAACTTGTATGAGTGTGAGAAAATATGTCAATCACCTCTTGACTTTCAACCACCATCATCACCACCATCATGACTCGTACTTGCAAGGGATGTGGCCTGGAGTTTGACAACAGAAACCTACATGACACACACTGGAAGAAGTGTGTCAAGACTGTCACCTTTGTCATTCATACTGGAGAACAGGTCACTGTCACTCATCATCAGAATGGTACCTTTCTTTGCTATTGCTCTCACCCCAAGTGTCCCAAGGAGAAAGGCTTTCTCACTGTGGATGCCTTGCAAAAGCACATGAAGACCCTCAAGACAACCTGGCTTGGTCCAGAAAAGAAGGCAAGTGTCTTTGACATGGATTCAGTCTAATGGAGAGGTTGACCCATGGGATTACATAAGCAGGCTGAGGGAAGGGCAGAGTCTTCTGGGCAAACTCCAGCATTAGAAATTGACATTGGCAATCCCCAGGTAAGCCAGCGCAATCCATTGACGAGTTGTGCATGCACTAAACCCCCCACAGATGTCAGCTGGAACCATACACACTCCCAAGGTAAGCCAGCATGGCACAATTTGTCGATGAGTTGTGCATGACACCCCCACCACAGATGCCATGGAAAAAGCAGATACTATGTTTCAAAACACAAAGAGAACATGGTAAATATATTTAATCTTCTTAAACAAAGTATCTCTTTCTTTCATGTTCATTTACTGTTTGTGGCTCAAGTATGGGATAATGCCTCCAGTGTGCAAGCATTTAAAATATAGTATAGTATGTTGACTCAATCTAGGGCCTCAATGGTGAATATCCTCTACATACAAGTCCCATCCACCCCAACATCACAACTTTGCAAGTTGCAGATTTGCATGAATCTGACCTTATATTTGAACAACTTGTAGGAGTAGGGTTTATGTGAGTGAATATGGTGTTTGTGGTACACTGTTCAGAATTATGCATGATGTTCAGTTTTTCTGGGATGCAATGTAGTTAATTCAACAGTCCCACTATGACTTGCGCAACTTTGCAAGGTGCAGATTTGTGTGATATTGGAGATCTCATTTTAACAGCCTATGTATAGGGGTCAGGGTTTAGAATTGTGTATAAGCTGGTGCTGACCACAGTGCAGAGGGATTGTTTCCACATTCACTCCTAAAATTGCACAACTTTGCAAGGTGCAGAGTTGCATGATATTCAGGGTATGGCTCAAAATGTCATCTTGAACCCTAACCTGGCATGAAGGGGATAACAAAAGTGGGTTAGAATGGAGTTTGTCCATCCAATACTCATGTTTGGATGTGTTTTTATGGCAATTTTGGGAGTTCAAATGTGGACAAACGTGGCCTCCTTGGCCTCAGCCAACTGGCCATGAAGGTGTAACAGGTCAAGATTGTTGTTTGGTGGTTCCTATCGAGTCTCCCCAATGTCCAATGCACCATAGGAACACAGGACAGCCATGGGAGATAATCCTATATTTTATTTCATTGACATGGTCACCCTGCTCCTCATACCTAGGAGTTCAGTGCTTGATAAAATCTTTCTGGCACTGTACCCCATGTGCCAGTACAATCCTTGGTGTCTTAGTGCTCCCTAAATGTAATGGGAATGATTGCAGAAGTCTGACATTTGTTTCCAACAAGATGTCCTACCTCCACCTGGTCATCCCCCTGCCCCCCAACCTTGTAAAGTAGAAAAGTATCCAAATCCTTTCCAAAGCATGTTCGATGGAGTTCGTCCATCCAACACTCATGTTTGGATGTGTTTTTATGGCAATTTTGGGAGCATGAACATGAATGAACATGGCCTCCTTGGCATCCACCACCTGGCTATCAAGGTGCAATAGCTCAAGATTGTTGTCTGGTGGTTCCTATCGAGTCTCCCCAATGTCCAATGCACCATAGGAACACAGGACAGCCATGGGAGATCATGCTATATTTTATTTCATCGACATGGTCACCCTGCCCCCCATACCTGGGAGTACAGTGCTCGATAAAATCAGGCTGGCACTGTAGCATCTGTAGATGAGCTGTCCTAGTGGTTATGAACATTCCTGAACATGATGCAAGTGGTTTCAAAGCTTCTAGATTTTTTCCCAATGAGATAGTGTTCCCCAGCTTCCCCAACCTTCTACCCCCCATAGAAATGTATTCTGACCACTGTTTTCTTTAAAAATCTACATGTGGCCTCCCAATGGGTCTATCTAACCATCCACAGCATTAATTCCCACAAAAAATGGTTGGCAGTTTGTAATTATAATTCCCCAGGGGAGTGTTAGGTCTGTGCTGTCTCTTTCACTGTGTCTGGGGGGGGTCTGTGTCTGTCTTTGTGTCTGTGGGGGTCACTTTCACTCTCTGTCTCTCTTTTTTTTTTTGTCTGGGGGGTCACTCTGTCTCTACTGTGTCTGCCTCTGCTTTCTCTGTCACTGTGTCTGTTTGTTTTTTTTTTGTCTGGGGGGGCTCATGTTTGCTGTCTCCGTCACTGTGCTGACTTTGTGTCTGTGGGTGGCATGGTGCCACTCTCACTGTCTCTTCTGTCTCTGTGTTGACACTGTGTGGGGGGGGGGTCTGTGTCTGTCTTTTTTTGTCACTGTCTGGGGGGTCACTTTCACTCTCTGTCTCTCTCTCTTTTTTTTTTTTGTCTGGGGGGGTTACTGTGTCTGTCTCTGTGTCTGACACTGTGTGTGTGGGGGCAGTCATCACTGTCAAACTTTGTCTGTCACTGTGTCTGTGGGGGGGTCACTCTCTGCTTTTTTTTTCTGTGTCTGTGTCTGTTTCTGTCACTGTCACACAAACTCTGTTTGTCACTGTGTCTGGGGGGGGGGGTTGTCATTGCTGACTCTGTGTCTATGTCTGTCACTGTGTGAGTGTGTGTGTGGGGGGGGTCACTCTGTCTTTGCTGTCTCTGTCTCTGTCTCTGTCACTGCTGCTTTTGTGTCTGTGTCTGTGTCTGTGGGGGGTCTTACTGTTCACTTTGTGTCTGTGTCTGTGTGGGTCACTTTCACTCTCTGTCTCTCTCTTTTTTTTTGTTTGGTGTCACTGTGTCTGTGTCTGCAGTGGTCCTGTGTCTGTCATGTGTTGGAGATTGAATCACCTCTGTGTGATGTATATTTGGTGCGAGTTTTCACTTGCTTACATAAGCGCTTAGAGCGCACTTAGTAGTACATTTTGGTACTGATTCCTCAGTAGTTGAGTCACTACTGAGGCTGCCTACAGCCCTTTTCTACAGGTTATGAGCCCTGCATAGCACGGAAAATTTATTGTAGGACAACTCGCGGTCAACTCGAACTCAAGAGACTACTCAACCAAACTACTACTGTCCTTACTCTCAAAAGCTATTGGATAACGACCGATGGACTACCTTCCCGAGCTCACACACAATGGGCAGAATTGGATAACTTATGCAAGTTCGGTCCTATGCGCCATTTCAGACGAAGGCTTGATGGGGTTCCTGGTCAGGTCAGAGAAACGACCCATACATCCAGCACAGCTTGAAGGTCGTGGTGAGGGTTGGACACCCCAGACTGATGACGAACGAGACAAGGTCGCGGTATGGCGAACCGCCGACCAGTTGTGGACACAACAGAACGCGACAGTAAACTACACGATCATTTGTGGTATTCCAGATACCATTTTCGGCCTCATGCTACACCTGAAATCGCCACACGAGAAGTGGGATTACCTCGAAAAACGATTCGGTCAAATCCCGAGACCAGCAAGCTGGCTAGTTGTTGAAGAAACCATGTGGGGAGGCAACTTATTGCCCAAGCAGGACATAGCTGAAGAAACTGCTCAGCCCACTGGTGACAGTGATGATGAACCAGCGAACTTACCTGGAGGGGAGGAGGACTCCCTAGACATCCCGAACGACTGCACTGAGACTAAATCTGGGTACCTAATGCTCGAGACTGAAGTTGTAGACGTGCGGCAGGTGGTGGATGTCCTACCCATGTTTGAGGGGGGGACAGCAGGTCTAACACAGCATGACAAACATGTGAAGGAACTTGAAGCACCTGACGAGAGGAGTCAGCGTGCAAGTGATGACATCGCGGAGGGCCGAGACTTGCCTGAGTGGGGATCTGAGGCGCCCGAACCTGCAGATGACCCCACCAGCCAGGGTAGCGAACGTTCTATCAAAGACATGGCACAAACACATCTCGAACAGGATCAGAGTCTCCCGACGAGCGGCGAGACAATTCTTGATGTACCTGGTCCACCGCCTGGTGCTCGAATCAAATGTCCTATACTGCAGGACACACTGTCAGCACGAACACATAGCGCTACAACCATGGAGCTCAAGCTGCCATGTACACGAAGGTACAGTGAGGCGCGACAAGGAGGACAGCTGTCCGCACAAAGTCACTCGCCAGCACTGCTACCTGACCTATTATACTGGAAAGCATGGCCACCCGATCATGATACAAAGCGAGAGAAGAAGTTACTAGCTGATAGCAAGTGTCAGCACGCCCGGTGGGAGGCCAAACGGCTGAACAGCTCACCTGCACCCCCCGAACCACCTCCAACAGGGTATCCTGCACCTTCTTCGACTCTACAGAGTCCCCTGTCGATGTGGAAGACTCAAATCGAATGCTGAAAGTGTCAGCAAGATTTGTACGAGGCGAAGCGCTCACCGCGCCCATGTGGCCCCCGTGTGGCCACTGCAGCTGCTCTCGAAGCCCACCAAACGATACAGAAACATTGTGGGGGGGTCCCGCATCACAGACGTACGCCATAACGAAGCCAGCGTCATCAGAAACGTGAAAACGAAAGGCTACACGCACCGCATGCACAGTGTCGCCATGCAGCCACTATCCGTCCTCCAAATGGGCACCAAATGCCCTCAGATACCTGTTGCAGGATATCGGACCAATTATAGGTATGATGGCAGAACTAGCAGCGAGTTCAGCGACTCACACGGCATCAAAGAAGCACTGCTAGCTAACAGCAGTTGTCAGTACAGCAAATGCGAGCCAGAACAGTCAAACAGCTCACCTGCGCCATCACGACCATCTCCAAACGGCCTTGCACACCACCCTGGGACCCTCAGTGACCCACGCCGACGAGGAAGGATCAAGACAGAAGCTGAAAACGTCAGCATCGTTCATACGAGGCCCAGCGCCAACCGTACACTTGTGGTCACCATACGGCCACTGTGGCTCATCTCGACGCCAACCGATCCATCCGAATTCATTGCGGGGGAGTCCCCGACAGTAAGCGTTCGCTATAGCGAGGTCAGCGGCGGCAGAGACGTCCAAACGAGAGGGTACCTGCACCCTGGGGAGCACACTCTAGGTTGTGCTATCATTTCGCCACCTCACGGACCCAGGAAACGCCGAAAACCCCCCTGGGGTCTTCCCGACACTTATCAACGGCAGGGGGTGCCTCCTAGATGCACTCGGAATGGCGACAATCCTTCCGACAGTCAAAACGGTGGCCTTACGATCACGGTACAAGGTCAGGAGCGCGCGCACCACTCAAGCATTTCCGAAACGGGAAGTTGCCACAATGCGGCATGTCAACACGACCAAACAACACTCGCTGTACACAGACTCGAAGCTCACTTGCAGCAAAATACACACTTGTTTTTTATTGAATTATTGGGTATACATTCATTTGAGTTACATTTTCTGCACTTCTACTTATCACACAGTGGAGCTTCAGGGGGTGTGTTGGAGATTGAATCACCTCTGTGTGATGTATATTTGGTGCGAGTTTTCACTTGCTTACATAAGCGCTTAGAGCGCACTTAGTAGTACATTTTGGTACTGATTCCTCAGTAGTTGAGTCACTACTGAGGCTGCCTACAGCCCTTTTCTACATCATGTCTGTTACTGTGGGGGGGTCCACTCACTCTTTGTCTCTGGGGGGGTCAAAGTTGTCTTTTTTTTTTTCTGGCAGTGGGGGGTCACTCACAGCACAACTCATCAATGATTTGTGCCAACTAGTCACTTGACTAGTTACTTTCTACTCCTCTGCTCAGAATAAGCAACCAGTTGCCTATTTTGTGGTCAGTGGTCACTCACAGCACAACTCATTGACAATTTGTGCCAACTAGTCACCACTCACCAGTTGCTAGTTACTTGCTACTCTGCTCAGAATAAGCAACTGGTCACCTATTTTTTGTGAGGGGAGGGGGGGTCACTGCCAGCACAACTCCTTGATGATTTGTGCCAACTAGTCACTACTTGTTACTCACTAGTTGCTCATTACTAGTTACTTGCTGGTTCTGCACTCCTCAGAATAAGCAACTGGTCACCTATTTTTTTCTGAGTGACAGCACAACTTGTCCACAGTTTGTGCTAATTAGTCACTACTTGCTACTTGCTACTTGCTAGTCACTGGTTGGTAGTTGGTAGTTGTCAGTTACTAGTTACTTGCTAGTTCTGCTCTGCCCAGAATAAGTGACCAGTTGCTTATTTCTGACAGTGAGATGGGGTGGGCAAACTCAAGGTTGACTGTGGGAAAAAATGTTGGTCTGTGGGAAAGTCTGCAGACTGTCTGTCACATATGGGATGGCAGACTGTGGGAAAATAGGGTGGTCTGTGGGAAAATTGAGTGGACTGTGGGAAAGTCTGCAGACTACCTGCCACATATGGGTTGGTAGTCTGTGGGAAAATCTGGTGGTCTGTGGGAAAAAGTAGTGGACTGTGAGAAAGTCTGCAGACTATTGGGGGAGTCTGTGGGAAAATTGGGTGGACTGTGGGAAACTCTGCAGACCATTGTAGGAGTCTGTGGGAAAATTGAGTGGACTGTGGGAAAGTCTGCAGACTGGTCTGCAGAGTCAAGCTTGACTCCAGTGTTAAGATTATTATGTGTATCTTGGGAGTGATGAATCCAATTCCCCCCCATCAAGGAATGGGGTTCGTTGATGTTCGTTCATCAGTAGGGACACACAAAACACCCGTGACCACCTCTATATCATGTATGAACACCAATGAACCTGGGGTGGTGGCATTTATGGGTTTGTGTATCTTGGGAGTGGCAAATCCAATCCCCCCCATCAGGGAATTGGGTTTGTTGATGTTCATTCATTGGTAGGGACACACAAAACACCTGTGACTGCCTCTATATCATGTACAAACACCAACGAACCTGGGGTGGTGGCATTTATGGGTTTGTGTATCTTGGGAGTGACAAATCCAACTCCCCCCATCAAGGAATGGGGTTCATTGATGTTCATCCAATGGTAGGGACACACAAAACACCCGTGACCACCTCTATATCATGTATGAACACCAACAAACCTGGGGTGGTGGCATTTATGGGTTTGTGTATCTTGGGAGTGGCAAATCCAATCCCCCCCATCAGGGAATTGGGTTTGTTGATGTTCTTTCATTGGTAGGGACACACAAAACACCCGTGACCACCTCTATATCATGTACGAACACCAATGAACCTGGGGTGGTGGCATTTAGGGGTTTGTGTATCTTGGGAGTGACAAATCCAATTCCCCCCATCAAGGAATGGGGTTCATTGATGTTTGTTCATTGGTAGGGACACACAAAACACCTGTGACCACCTCCATATCATGTACGAACACCAACAAACCTGGGGCAGTGGCATTTATGGGTTTGTGTATCTTGGGAGTGGCAAATCCAATCCCCCCCATCAGGGAATTGGGTTCATTGATGTTTGTTCATCATTAGGGACATACAAAACACCTGTGACCACCTCCATATGATGTACAAACACCAACGAACCTGGGGTGGTGGCATTTATGGGTTTGTGTATCTTGGAAGTGACAAATCCAATTCCCCCCATCAAGGAACGGGGTTTGTTGATGTTTGTTCATTGTTAGGGACATATCAAACACCTGTTACTGCCACTATATGATGTATGAACACCAATGAACATGGTTTGGCTGCATTTAGGGTTTTATGTGTGGTCATCCTGATATTCAGTAGTATTGTTACAACTCTGAGGGTGACAAATCCAATTCCCCCCATCAGGATGCAGTGTTCATTGATGTTAGTCCACTGTCAGGTACATATTAAACACCTGGGACTGTCTCTACATCATGTACGAACACTAATGAACACAGTTTCAGTGTTTAGGTCTGGTCTGTAGATCATGCAGGGGTAGGGTCTCTGTCACTTATTATCATTATTACTATCTTTGGAATGGCCATCTGAATGGCCATGGCATGCTGTACCATATGGAGTTGCTCAATAATAATTTCATAATAACCCAACCAAGGAACTGAACTCTCCCAATCCACAACCATCTGCTCCAGCTCCACAACCACCATCCCCCCACACACAACTGCCACAATGTCTGATTACTACTGGCTGATGTCTGTGCCTACAGTGATGCTCATGGACTACATCACACAGATCCAATATTCAATCTGGGATGACGATAACCCTGAAGCACTTCAGATATACACAACATACATAAATCGCAACAAGATGAAGTCTGGACATCAAATGTTCATCCCCACAACCTACTTTCACTATATGAACTCCTTGCTCTGGAAATACTATCTATATATTGGCCTAGCAATTCATTTCAATCCCCATCACATGCAGAAAAAATATAAGAAGTTCTGGCCAAGACTGCTCAAATATATCACTTTCCTCAACAATGTAGTAGAATCTGTGCTATGCCCATGTCTCTGGATAAACAATGAAGACATAGGAGATCAGGTGTGCCAGAGCTTGGAGGAATATTGGATCACAGAGTTCCTCCTCAGTTGTCATGACCCAGTGAGCATCAATTTCTTCCAATCTAGATGTCTGATAAACATCAAGAGAATGGTCCTAATGGATTTCGGTGAGTCTTGAATATGTCAGTTGCACCTACCAAACTAACAGCTCTACAGATTGGAATCAATATATTGAGCATTTGCCACAGGAGATCACAGGAACAGCATATGACTATGACATCGATTCAGTTCCTGACACTGACTGGGGGAGATTGTGGGATCTGGTAGAGCAATGGCACAACAGAAATATTGATATCAGATGGAGTAAGTGCATCTCTACTCATGCATCATAAGACTAATCATTCTATCACCAGTAACATCTTGGGTATTGTGGGAAGACAATGCAGGCAACATCATCGGAAGAGTATGTAAATGATATTTGAATTTTTTACTGGACCTCCACTGATGAGCAAAGCAGCAGCCCAATTCTGTTTGGAACCAACAGGAGCAGGATGGTGGAGGCACTGCTGGCCCTGGGGGTGAGACTATTGGACCCAAAGCTGGCCCCTCTAATGCTGGCAGTTCAATGGGCAGACCTCAGGCTATCCCCTCGTCTTCTGTGCCCACACTTGGGTTTGATCCAACCATTGTATCTTGAATGTCAATCTGTGGTGGTGTACTTTTCCAAATTGATGATGTACAATAGCTTAGATGTCCATAGTTGCTTGTAGACATGCTGAGACCAGCACTATTTTTTTTTTCAATGCATTATCATGTTCATATGGCATTCACACATGCTTGAAGACATTACATTCACTGCAGAAACAAGATATTTAGAGGGGGGATAATCTGAGGGTCTTAGTTGAAATAATCCGACCTCAAGTAGGGGGCAAGGGGTCTCACATGGTGTATGGGTGCCAGTACTATTACTAGTATGTGTTGTACCAAGCTTATGATCTAAATATAATCTGGTCCGATTATTCTGAAAAGCTGGAGTGAGGTCAAGGAGAATTGGGACATTAATACTATGTGTCTCAGAGCTAATGGGCCATAATCTGACTGTAATCTGATGTGAATATCAACTAGAAGCTTTGTCTTGCCATAGGAATAGGTTTGTGAATCCAACTGGAATATAGTCTAATTCGAGAACACTTAGCTACTATAATCTGAGATATTATTGGGACTGTATGACCTCAGGATATGGTCATACTGTGACCAATAATCTGACCATCTCTGGATGCGATTAAAAAAACTCATTTCTGTGGTGATTGTCAATGTAAGACATGTGGAATGATAGTTCTGCTTTGGGGTATGCTGTGCACTGTACTTCCATTTTTAGTCAATGATATCAATGAAATCAGTCAATCCCATGCCAATCAAACCGTCCTGATCTACATCCATCACCATGACCGATTACTATTGGCCCAATTCTTTGCCCACAGAACTCCACATGGACTATATCATGCAGGTTAGGTACTCAATTGAAGCCACTGATGATGAAGATGTCTACCAGATCACACAGAAGAACTTCTATGACAATGACTTGGTTGCAAAGCATCATTGTTTCATTCCATCCCATTATGGTCTCCATGTTATTGTTTTTCTCTGGAAATATTATCTCTACATCGGGCTATACTCCTGGTTCCATCATCACCATCAGAAGAAAAAGAAACCCAATCCATTCCTCCCATACCTCAAGAGGTGCATTGTCCACTTGGACAATGTGATTGAAGCATTCATCTGGCCAATCCTGTCCATCCCCTTTGAAAAGATAGCAGACTATCATTCCAAAAGCTTTGATGAATATCTCATCACAGAGATTATCCTAGGGTGCCATGACCCAGAAGCCTTCAAGATATTTCATTCTAGATGTCCCATAAACATTGAGAGGATGGATGCAGAAGACTTCACAGATTGTGGGTTAACCATTCCCTTTTATTATATTCAGCCAGCTCATGGTTCTACAGATTGGACATGGCATAAGGGTCTCTTACCGGCATGGCATAGGGGTCACTTACCAAGGCTGATGGAAGGGATGGAATATAATTATGATGTTGATATGGTTCCTGATGAGGATTGGGGGGCACTGTGGAAAGAAGTGCAGGAGTGGCACAAGTGCAAGCTTGACACCAAGTGGAGTGAGTGTGATCCCTCTACTTGTTCTCACATGTTCACATTTTCCCCTAAAGTATCCTCCTATGTTCCATGGGAGGATGATGATGGAAACATTATCTATCCAGTGAGCAATGCTCACACTGCATGAATCACCTTATAGCTCATTTCATCACATAGCCAGCACACTGGCCCTATAAGAATCTGTATAAATCTTATCCAGGAAACCCAGATGGTGGCAGTTATGGTATAGGGGCATATCTTTGGTTGCAATGATCTGACCCAATATGTTTATCAGATCCCTTTGATGCTGCCACGAGATTGATGGAGATCAAGAGGGAGGAATTGGAAGAGGGTGCAAGGCCAATTGGTTTTGATTCATCATTGGTGGCTGGCATGTCATGTAGGTGTGAGTGATGCATTGGGCTTGTTGTAATTTACAATGCAAATGTACCACTTCTCTCCAAATAATAGCTTCCAAGGATCAGCCAACATCCTCAATCCAGTCCAGGGAGCCATGTCAAGGCAAGGACCAAATATTTGAAGAAGAAACTATGTATCCATCTCCAACACCTTCAGAAACCACACAAGACATGGTATCTGACATTGAAACATCCAATGGCGATGGAGGGACTAACTTCCACGAGGAAAATCTAGATGAGATAGACAACAATCCAAAGGAACCAACAAAGCTTACCTCAGGCCCCACCACTGACAACTTTCCTTCAGAACCCCCAAATGACATTCAATTGGATTTTGTACCATGCAGTGGTGATGAAGGGCCTCAACATATGCTCTCGACTGATGGTCCACATGACCAAATCAACATTTCTCTGGACCCCCCTACCACCAAATGCTTGAGAGGCCATCCAGCAGGCAGTAGCAAAAAGGGGAAAGTCAAACAGACTGAGAGAGGTCCTGAATTCGTCACTACACATGTCCTGCAAAGCAAAGGGCATCATCCTTCCTCGGAACTCCAGTATGACAAGGTTGTGGTCACCATCAGTCCCTGCAAGAAGCCAATGGTGACATCCAGACATTCTCAGCAACTACGCGATGTTTCCCCCACCATCCTCAGGCCCACAGCAGGTCCATCTCACAGCAGTAAATTGACAATTCAGACTGCAAGCACACCCTCAGATGAGGCTATACAGGATGATGTGCCTTCTGTGCTGAAAAACCTTCCTGCTGTGCTCCATTCACTGGCAAAAAAGAGCATAGGTGATGAAGAGGACATAGTTGAGCAGGCAAGTATCATCATATTATCACCATTTTGTGCCAATATATGTCTGCAGTTTGTTGAGGTATTTTCCACTCTCAAGGACATCAGCAAAACACATCAGCTGCAAGTCTCCAACATGTTTTCCAAGATCAAGGCCAACAAACATGCCTATGTACATCTCTTTCCCCCCCATTAATCTCTGATATTAACTAGTATTTTAAAGCATAACCTTGTTGAAGATGCAATGAGGCTAGGTATGTACCTGAAAAAAAAGGAAAGGGAGCTTAGAAATGATGGAAAGGATGTGGACATGAGTGTAAAGAAGGGGTACATGATCCTAGAACATGAGTGTGGTCTGAGCAAACATGCTTGATACAATTGTTACACACATGTAATAAGGTTCATCAGTGTTTGTCCATCCCATAGATGTGTTTGCAGGTATTGGTACAGCACTGTGCAGTCTTCAAACACCAATGAACATCATTTCTTTGCATTTAGCCCCTGTTTTCCTGCACTGTCTAGGTGAAATATGTCCAATACTCTCCACACAAGGTTCGTCAGAGTTCGTCCATCCCATAGATGTGTTTGCAGGTGTTGGTACAGCGATTTGAAGGGTTCAAACACCAATGAACCTCGTTTCTTTGCTTTTATCCCCTGTTTCCCTGTGTTGTCTAGGTAAAATATGTCCAACCCTCTCCAGACAAAGTTTGTTAGTGTTTGTATGTCCTATAGATGTGTTTATAAGCATTGGTACAGCGATCCACAGTGTTTGAACACCAATGAAAGTTGTTTCTTTGCATTTATCCCCTGATTTCCTCCGATGTTTTGGTGTCTGTTGTTTCAAACCACAGGATTGTTTCATTCACTTTGATGTACAGCTCATGTATCAGAATGTCATGGTTTGGAGTATCAAGTCAAAGAGAACCTGCAAAGTTATTTTGTAACTACAAGTACCATTCTCCACCTTCCTTGGAGCAGATTGGACACTGATAATGGACATGGGACTCTCCTGCTAGTTTCAAAATCTCTGGAGTGATATGGGACTTCCATGCTATTCCCATATCCTGTTTCATCTCATCTATTGCCATCCAGAACTCCTTCCACATGGGCATCATAACATTCCCATTACCCACTACACCAAGACCCTTCCCTCTGGATATGGGAATGCACAAGATACTTGCAAACTCACTATCCAGAGAAAGCCCTGACTCCAAACTCAGCTCAGTCACCATCATCTGCATCCCTTTATTTCCAGTGGGAAGGCCTTCTAAGCACCTGTGGTGGAACCAGTTGTTGCATCTACAGCAGTGATTTTGTTGGTCCCTGTCTGGGTTATAGGCCTTCTTGCAGACATGACAGGTATTAAATGTTCCCTTCCAGGATACATCAGATTATCCATCACACATGTCATGCAATCCAGCATACCTCCAGAGCTTGTTTCCCAATCACTGTCATGGACCACTGAGCGAACACATCATCTGATGCTATTAAAGGCCCATAGACCTCTCCTTCCATGAATTTCATGACATCCACTGGTGCTGAGTCCACCATGGCTTTAGAAGTCACATGAAAAGTATTTCAAAAGACTCACAGATGATATGCTGTGGTGAAATTATGTCTTTGTGGTCGGACAACACTAGCTCACACTTTCCAACATCATTTTGGATGCTATTTTCTTCAGAAGATGACACACAGGATTTACAAATTCACTCACCTTTTGTCCACTATGTCCCACTTTCCATAATACCATTGTACTGCCACCCATGCCTTCTGTACCTCTGTCAGTGAAATGGCCCTCACAGGTTTTTCCACTTACATCTATTGTTTTGAAATGTTGGACCCTGATTTCCTCAATCACCCCATACCACATTGCGCCATTTTCACCCTGTACAATGACCCTGATGGAGGGCCAGATCAGTCAAGCCTCCCTACTCTCTGGTGTTTCCTTACTCATCCCCTGCTCTGAAGGTATGCATCATTGCATCTGGGACCTTCTTTTTGCCATCCAAGACATCATCATCTGCATTCATGACATTTGCCACTGGTATTAATGGGTGAGCTTATTGTACAGCTAATCATGAAAAAGGTTTGCCTTCAAGTTCATTGCAGGGTGAAAAGGTAGAGAAATTCTTCTTTGATGGGGGTGACATCAAGACGTTTGGAATAGCAGATGAGCTAAAGAAAAGAAGGGATGGAGGAGGGAGATGTCAGAAAGTGTCTGCATAAGTTTTGACTTGCCTAGGGTCAGACCCTGAAATGCTGTCATGCTTGCAGCAAGTACCAGCTAATAGGCCCATCAGAAAACATCTGGTTATCACCTGCCATCACACCCTGACATGCTGTTAGGTTTTCATGTAAATATTACATATCAAAAATCATGCATTTTCAACATACCCACCACCATGGCACCTCAGACACATTCTCAGCTCAAAGCCCTAGAAACCAAAATCCCCCCCTCTCCTCCCTGTGGTGATGATTCAAACCCATCCTCCTGTTCCCCATTGTCCCCATCCTTTGATTTGTTGATGGATGCTCTTCCCTCTCCAACTGGAAGTGTTCCAGAGGACCAAGAGTCCTCCTTTGATGAGGCAGAACTCGACTTCATATACCAGAAGTGTCAGGCCATGATGGATCACTTGGCTGTCAATCATGCTGGGTCAAATGAAGAGGAGCACCAATCTCTCAGTCAGGTCTCTGATGACTTCATTGCTGACATGTCTGGACAAAATTCCCCACCATCACCTCCATTCCCACCCTCACCAGCCTTGAGTGATGCACCACATGGTGCACCTTCTGTGAATCATGTCATCAGTATGTACTTCCCCCACTTCCTCCCATTTATCATTCTCATTGGACAGTGTGCTCCATGGCTAGGCCTACCATGTGGGCCATGGCCTGTCAAAACTTGGCCACCCTCAAGTATCAGACCTGGATCAATGCTACTATCCTCAACTTCCATCTCCTGTCTTGGTGGTATGCTGTACAAGGCAGGACCCATGTTCGTTATGTTGACCTTTTTTCTGCAATTCCATCCATATCTGTCTGACAGTGCCATCTCTTCCACTCTCTTCCTGCCAATCCTGCTACTCCTGTAGCTTTTGTGGTCATGCATGCTAATCACTTTTTTGTGGTCGTGTTTGACTATCAGTGTGACTCAGCCATTGTCCTGGGAAGATGCATCTCAAATGTCCCAGAAACCCCCCACCCTTACTATGATGAGCTTCACAATGACTGGAACAGGTGGAGTGGCCCTTTCTACTGGTCCCACATCACAGCTCTTCATGGCTATGATTCCACACACCCATCAAATGTTGATGTGTTGGTGTGCAACTGGTCTCAGAATGGCTATGACTGTGGATCCATTGCATCATTTGTCATGGAATCTCTCATGAACAGTGGTCTGTATGGTGGCAGCAATACCATCCAAATCCCCCCCATCCCCTGTGGTCATCGTCTGCGACTCTGAATGTTGGCAATGGTGAAGGAGGGTTGCAGAAGGAGCTGGGAAGACTACCACTATTCATCTTCCACCATACTTCCCCCTGGTGACATATGGTTACAGTGGGATGACACACAGGCACTCAGCGAGGAGGTCATTACAGATGTTGAGAATGAAGTCTTGGGGGAGCAAGATGCCTCTATAATATGTGAACTCAATGTGGTTGGTGCCAACTGTCTTGTCTGCAACAGGATCGACTCTGGAATGGAGGAATACTCTCCAATTCACTCTGATGATGACCTCCCAGATGAAGATGAGGAAATTCTTGAGGGGAACCAGCCTCCCTTTGATGCCAAGGCCAAGCGACTTAGGGACCTACTCAGGTGCTACCCATATGTGAGCAGAGCAAGGGCTAGGGATTCCAGGACTCCACATGCAGTGCATGGCATGTGCCCAGAACCTCTGGAGGTTATCAGGACATGACAACATGTCAGGGACTGGACTGCTGGCTCCATGTTTCGCTTTCCATGCCCGATGCCTGCAGTTTACCTTCCTGCATATCAGGGTCGCTGATGGAAGCCTTTTGATAGGAAGTATGACGAGTATGAATGTGGTCCAGTGCTGGAGAGCTTACACCAGGATCAAAATTGCTATGAGATTGTGGAGGAGCCTTATTATCATCCTGGAATATGGACATCCTTCTGAGACTATGGCTATCATCTTCTGAGTTCATTCAGCCAGATGTTCTATCTGGACCCTCCTGTCAGACTTGCCAGCCACATACTTCCTGTGGGCATTCCAGATGGCTATGATTCCTCTTGCCAGATCAGTGATCATGTCCCTGGTGAGCCACTACATGGTTAACCTGCACAATGTCTTCTGACCAGCCACCTTAGGTGACTATTCACTTGGTCGCATTCCACTTCCAGGTTCCCCTTCCACATCACGAGTCCTTGTTGAGGATGTCATCATACTGAGTGCCTCTGATATGGTTCAGATGAGCACAGGTGATTCCAAAAACCTCATTGATACCTTTGTTGGTGGGAAACATGAAGATGGACGTCATATCTGTCTGGACTTGGAATTGGACCGAGTTCGCCTGACCTCAGAAGACATGGAAGTGACTGTTGACATTGACAGCCTGGTGTGGGTGACACATGACCTTCAGTTCCATACACCACTGGCTGTTTATCTTGGTCCAATTCTGGAGGAAAGGGCCCTCATGCAGAAGAACAATCATGTGTATGTCAACATCCTCATACCTCAGTCTGTGGAGGATGCAAAGACCAATGGAGGTCGCACCAAGTGGTTGACAATGTCCTTTCCCCTGTGTGGGATACCTCACACCACCTTTGGTACCTTGAGCAATTCTTGTGGAAGCATGAACATCTATATCTGCTTCCCCAGGATGATACACAGGGATGAGATGACACACAGGCATGCCAACCACATTCCTAAGGAGGTGCTGGACTTTTTCTGGGAGCACATTCTGCTTCCTGCAATCAGTGAACATGCAGATGTGGGAAGTGCCCCCTATGTGTCACTCACTTTGGATGAGGTGCAGTTCAAGGCATGGAAGGGGACCAAGAAAAGGCCTGGTTGTCCAAAGTCTGTTCCATTTTCTATGGATGTGCTGAAGAAGATGTTCCTTGTGGTGATCTTCACCTCATTCCTCCGCTTTCTCTCTTCTAAATGGTCTCTTACTTACTACCATTCGATTCCCCATCTGATTTACTACTACTTACACTTTTTCCGAGCTCTCTAGGGTTATTCCTGCACTTGTGGTGCATTCCCTTTGGTTTGTTTACCATTGTTTACTTACATCGCACTTAGTGTGTTGAGTCCAGTGTTGATACCCTTTGGTTACTCACACTGGACTCTAGGTACTGTGTACCCTCATACCTCACTTTAATCTAAGGTTACTCACACTGGACTCTAGTCTGGTTTATCCCCAAGCTCCTTAGAGCTATAGGAGTCGATTAGGAGTCCTTTGGACCCCCTTTATTCAAGTTTGTTGCTGACAGGTTATGAGCCCTGGCTTCTAAGCCTCATATCGTGACAACCACTGCTCAGATCGATTCCAAACCTCGTCCATCGAATTCCCCGGCCCAGAAAACCCTAATCGGCCCCTTTTCAAATTCCAGATCACTCTAGGACGCTGCCAACAGCACCTGTCGCTTTTTCGCCTCCTATTCACAACATTGACCATTCCTACCTTCCAAAGGGCTTCCTCCGCTGTCAAAACCGCCCGCTTCGGTGTCGAAGGTCCCCATCCATCGACATACCAAGTTTCAGGTCGATCTGTTGAGTAGCAAGCATTTTATACCACTGGGAAGTTTAAGGGGGTCATCAGTGCACCTATACCTAACTTTCATCGAGTCATAACTCATCATCCACTGCTCTGATCTCTGCAAAACAACATTCGCCGAGCTCCCTGCATCAAGGCCTTTCGGTCGATACCTCTCAGAAAATTTTTCATCAAGTGGATCGCTCAGCATCGCATCATATTTGCGCACAGACCATCTGGGCCATATCTCCACAACTCTTCTATCAACCCCATACAATCTTGATATCTCTGGGCTCCTCTCGACGCCCTCTATCCATCTATACCATCTATCTACCAGCTCATCGCGAATTTCCCTCTCCATCATCATCACCACCTGGAAGATGTCCTCAGAGCAGACCCCTCGCATCAAGCCTCTCTCTGGCACTAACTACTTGACCTGGAGTGAAGAGATGAAGGCCCTCCTTCGCTCTAAGGGCCTCTGGAGGCTTGTGGATGGCAAGGAGACTCGTCCCACCACTGCTGGCGATGAGCAAGAAAAATGGGACATCAAAGCGGACAAAGCTGCAGGTGAAATCATGCTAGCCTTGGAAGCTGACCAGAGAGTGCACATTAGGAGTGTCCAGGACGATCCTGTCGCTGCATGGAAGGCCCTCGCAGCCCTCTATGTCCAACAAAGGCCTGGAGCTCGATTTGTGGCCTATGACAACTTCTTCAGTATCAGGAAGCGAGAGGACGAGTCCCTGAGCTCCCTGACAGCCAGGATCGAGCTATCCATGCTCAAAATTCAAGAATTGCGGTCCTCCCAGTTCACACTCACTTCTTTGGACGATGAACTCGTCTGCATGACCATGATTCGCACTCTGCCCCAGGAATACTCGCATTTCACCTCCTCCTTGCTGCTCCTGTCCTCCCTGGACAAGGCCACCATCAAATCTGCCTTTATCGCCGAAGATATCAATAGAAAACCTCGTGCTGATGCATCTGCATTGTCTGGGGACTCTGCACTTGCAGCTGGCGCTCCTAGGGCCTGTGGATGCTCTCCCAACGACCCCTGTGGCTTTTGCGAGAAGACTGGGCACTGTGAACACATGTGCTTCGCTAGGCAGCGTGCCAAGGAAGCCCACAAGGCCTCTAAGCGCAAGGGCAAGTCCAGGAATGCGAACAAGGCTCAAGAGTCGTCTACTGCCACTCCTGCAGCACCCACCAGCCCAGAACCTGCTGCTGCTGCTGCCAACATCGCCATGATCGCTCAGGACTCCTCTGCCAGTGCTGGAAATGCAAGTCTTCGCTCCTCTACCTCTCCTTGCCCTCCCAACTTCGATGCTGATGACCACTGGACTGCAGACACTGGGGCCACTTCTCATATGACCCCACATCGCCACTGGCTGCGCAATTATACCCCCAAACGCGTGCCAATTTGCCTGGCTGACCATACTGTTGTCTACTCTGCTGGGATCGGTTCTGTGGTCTTTCAGCCAGTCATAGAGGGCAAGGGAGCGAGGGCAGTCGAGTTTACACGCGTCCTACATGTCCCAGAGCTTAAATCAAATCTCCTCTCAGTCCTGTACTTAACTCGCCATGCTAGCTTCGTTGTAAACATAGATTCCGTGCGCATGGCCTTCTCTCGCCCTCCTGGGGCTCCCTTGTTCGTTGCCAGTATCTCAGATGGCAATACTGCGACCCTAGATGGCACCACAGTTCCTGTTGTGCACTCAGCTTGCCCTGCAACAACTCTACCTCTGGATCTCGCCCTATGGCATCGTTGGCTTGCACACCACCATATAGACGGAGTCAAGGCTCTCCTACAGCGAGAGATGGTAACTGGACTGAAGCTGGAGGCCAAGACTCGTCCTGATCCTATCTGTGAACCATGTTTGGCTGGGAAGATGCATGCCAACCCCTTCCCAAGCTCAGAATGGCGCACTTCTCATCCCCTAGAGCTTGTGCACACTGATGTACACTATGTCCCCTACAGGACCTTCTCAGGGTTGCGCTACTGGGTCTCTTTCATCGATGATTACTCCAGATATCGCTTCATCCTTCCCATCAAAGCCAAATCCGATGTTTTCGATGCTTTCAAGCGATTCAAGGCCTTTGCAGAGAACCAGACCGAGCGACGCATCAAAACCCTTCGAGATGACAAAGGGGGCGAGTATATGAGCAATGCCATGCTCGACTTCACTACCCAGGCAGGCATCGAGCGCCAGCACACAGTCCGGGCTCGCCCTCAGCAAAATGGAGTTGCAGAGCGAGCCAATAGGCTACTTGCAGAGCGACTTACTGCCATGCTCGATGAGTCTGGTCTTGCAAAGGCATTCTGGGGTGAGGCTCTTGCAGCTCTTGTCCATGTGTGGAACAGATGCCCTACTGATTCTGTGGATGGTGCTATGCCTTATGAGCTGTGGCATGAGCGCAAACCTGATGTCTCTCACCTCCGGGTGTGGGGATGCACTGCCTATGTCCATTTACAGAAGGATCAGCGCCCTGCCCTTGGTTCTCACATGCAGAAATGCGTGTTTATAGGTTACCCTGATGGCTACAAGGGCTGGAAGTTCTACAACCCTCTCACACAGCATACAGTAATCTCGGAACGTGCTGACTTCGATGAGAGGCACTTCCTCATGTCACGAAAGCCTCAGCCACCATCTGGTGCGCCTCCACCACCTCCTGATGATCCTACTGATTGCTCTGCCTCCCCAACTGTACATTTCGGTCCTGGGAGTGATTCTGACGAAGATGATGATCCCCTGCCGCATGTACAGGGTCAAGGGGGAGTTGTTATGCCTCCAGTCGCACCCCAGCCTTGTCCTGTCGCTCCAGCTCCTCCAGGTATCCATGCTGTGCCTGCTGATGGGCCAGCTATTGCCCCTGCACCTGCTGCAGATGAAGCACCTCCTGCTCCTGCTCCTGCTCCTGCTCAACCTCTAACTCCAGTAGGCATTGGTGCAAGGCTCCCTGCTCGAAATCGTCGCCCTCCTCGTGAATGGTGGAAGCTAAGTGCAGGGCAACTGGACGATGAGCTATCTGATGATGAAGAGGAGGCAGATCTCGCATTCTCGACCTCTAGTGTTGAACCTAGGACCTATGCAGAGTCTACGCGACGCCCTGATGCTGTAGAGTGGCATGAAGCTGCGCTTCAAGAGCTAGCTGCCCATGATGGCAATGGGACTTGGGAATTGGTTCCTAGACCTGTGGATCACAAGGTGATCGGTTCTAAGTGGGTATTTAAGCTGAAGCGCAATGCAGATGGCTCTATAGATCGCTACAAAGCCCGCCTCGTTGCCAAGGGCTATAACCAGCGTCCTGGTTTCGATTATCTCGAGATCTTTGCCCCTACTGTCCGCATGCCCACCATTCGCATCGTCCTTGCCCTTGCAGCTCTACAAGACCTCCACCTCCGATCTGTCGATGTCTCCAATGCCTACCTCAATGGGGAGATGGATTGCGATGTCTACATGGAACAGCCCGAAGGATTTGTGCAGAAAGACCCCAGAAAATTCGTCTGCCTGCTCCGGAAGGCGCTCTATGGTACCAAGCAAGGTGGTAATCGCTGGAACCGAAAGATGCGCTCTGTGCTCGAGTCCCTTGGCTTCCAGCAGACCTACTCTGATGCAGCCATCTATGTGCTCTCCAAAGGTGATGTGCACATCATACTGCCAGTCTTTGTCGATGATATGACCTTTGCATCGAAATCTCTCGCTGCCATCGAGGAGATGATCTCTGCCCTGAGCCAACACTTCAAATTGTGCGACCTGGGCCCTACCACTCAACTGCTAGGCATTAAAATCGACAGAGACCGGTCCATGCGCTCTATTACCCTCTCCCAGCGACAGTACTGCCTGGACATCCTTGATCGGTTTGGCATGGCTGACTGCAAGCCAGTTTTGACCCCCATGGATCCAGGACTCTGCCTTACCCATGATTTAAGCCCCCAAACTCGTGAGGAGGCATCCCAGATGCATTCCATTGATTATCTCGGAGCTGTGGGCGCACTGATGTACCTTGCCACCACCACTAGGCCTGACATTGCATATACTGTTGGTGTCTTAGCTCGCTTTAACTCAAACCCAGGGCTAGCTCACTGGAATGCAGTCAAGCACCTCCTTCGCTACCTCAAGGGCACTGCGACCTATTCCTTGACCTATTCCCCTGATCCCTCATCGCCAGAACTCTTTACCACATACTCTGATGCAGATCATGGCGGTTGCAAGGATTCCGGTCGCTCTACAGGTGCCTATGTAATCAAGATGGGTACTGGTGCTGTTTCTTGGAGCTCAAAGCTGCAGGGCATCGTTGCACTGTCCTCAACTGAGGCAGAGTACATCGCTGCTGTGGAGGCTGGCAAGGAAATGGTCTGGATGCGAAAACTGTTGCAGGAGATGGGATTTTCGGTGAACTCACCCTCTGTGCTGCACATTGACAACCAGTCTGCGATCCAGGTGGCCAAACACCCCGAGCATCATGGGAGGATGAAGCAGCTGGACCTGTGCTGGTTTTGGCTGCGAGATATGGTGGATAAGGGGGTGGTCTCGCCACAGTTTGTGCCCACTGCAGAAATGCCTGCTGATCTTCTGACCAAGCCTCTGGCTCGAGTCAAGGTCCAGGAATTCTGCAAGATGCTAGGACTGGCACCATTAGGGGGGAGCTGAGCTGCCAGAGGTGTGCAATCAGGGGGGAGTGTTCCTTGTGGTGATCTTCACCTCATTCCTCTGCTTTCTCTCTTCTAAATGGTCTCTTACTTACTACCATTCGATTCCCCATCTGATTTACTACTACTTACACTTTTTCCGAGCTCTCTAGGGTTATTCCTGCACTTGTGGTGCATTCCCTTTGGTTTGTTTACCATTGTTTACTTACATCGCACTTAGTGTGTTGAGTCCAGTGTTGATACCCTTTGGTTACTCACACTGGACTCTAGGTACTGTGTACCCTCATACCTCACTTTAATCTAAGGTTACTCACACTGGACTCTAGTCTGGTTTATCCCCAAGCTCCTTAGAGCTATAGGAGTCGATTAGGAGTCCTTTGGACCCCCTTTATTCAAGTTTGTTGCTGACAGAAGATCAACCACACCATGAAGGAAATCATCCAGGGAGATCCTTTGTGCTATTCCAACTATGGGTCCTTCTTCTTTGTTCTCGATTGCAAGGGAATCAAGCTATGGGCCAAGGCACTTCTGTTTCAAGAAGATTCATCACCCATCAATGCCCTCCTGAATGGGATCCCTGCACTAGACTGGCCATACATGGTCAACAGAAACAATGGTGAGCTTCTGGTGGACCTGGGCATTGGCATCCATCCAAAATGGGATGAGAAGTTGGTAGGATTATGGAGACTGGATTGTCTGGAAGCCTCCTTTGGGGCAGGTGGGTATTTGCAAGGTAACATACACCACACATGCACTCTTGGGTGGTATGGGGCAATGCAGGCAGAGATGTCTCAGGAGAGAGCAAGACAGACCCATGTGGCATTTAGAAGTGCCTATAGCCTTGCCTATGAGGCGATCCAACCCAATGACAACTTGCCCATATTCATCATGGACAAGGATACCTATGCATTGAATGGTGACTTCATGCAGGAGTGCATGGAGGCCATCAATATGTACTCTGGAGAGGCCAAGCAGAGATCATATGGGGTAAGAGATGAGTATAGGATGGGTGGGATGGCTATGGAAAAAATCATGGATGACTTGGCACACAGGGTGAGTTGCATCCAGCATGCCATCAAAGCTGCCATTGAAACTCCTCTTTCAGGTGGAAGTCTTTCTAGCATCTGATGCAATTCTGTGGATACCATCCAAGGTTTGGTTGAGTTTCAGGCCAGATGAGTCAGGGCACTTCAGATGGTTCAGATCTCCCTCAAGGAACTGGATCCACCCAACCTGGGAATACTGACAGGCATAGTCTGTCATATGATTTGGTGCACCTCCTCCACTCCTATCATTCTTGATTATCATGTCCAAGAATCCATGGCTCTTCTGCAGTTCTCCAGGATTTGCAAAAGGTTTGGACTGTTCTTCCTGTCTGACCTCGACTTGCAGAAGGCGCCTCATCTCAAAGATGTCCAGCAACATGATGACTTGGAGGTGCTGAAGCTTGTGCAAGCCAAGTTGAAGAAGGCAGATGGGCAGCCTGCATGGCCAAGGATGATTTTGGATGATGATGAGGAGTGGTTCCCCATTGGAAACATGCCTACTTGGTCAAGGTTAACCAAGGCCATCTGAGATCAGCCTTGGCTGGTCATGTGATCTTGGACATGGTCAAGACAGCTGTCATATCTGGAACCAGTGGTCAGGAAGCTGTTTGTTCAGTTCACCTGACAGCTTTGGATTCAGATGGAAGATACTTGGTTGACTGATCCAGGCAAGAGACCAGAGCTGACCTCCTTGGAAGATGCTGTCAACTGTTGGACCTTGAATGCGACACACAAAACCATTAGAGCCTGCACCTTCAAGGCTTGCAATGCAGAAATACCTGGCAGTGTGGGGACAGGTCATTGGCAACCCAGCTTCATGGAGAGGGTGAATGTATTCTTTCCAGAAGTCATGTGAGAAAAACCAGCATGGAGATCACCCTGGAGTGTATTTTGGACAAAGCCTGGATACATTTCAGAATACCATGAGTTGATGAAGGACAGGACCATATCAGAACAATTTGATGTCACCAATCATCTAGCGAAGATATTCTCTCTTCTTCAGACTTTGCCAGACTCTACCAAAGGAAGTGCAAAAACTCCAGGAAAGACATGGAGAGTGGAGGATGAGAAGGTGGTGCTGGTGATGAACCCCAAATTCTACAAGATCGAGGGAATCTCCTCAGAGAGTGAACAACATCAAGCGAGGAAGAAGAACACTCGAGCAGTCAAGTCAAGGAACAGGGTGCACATGGGCCTCATGGAACATGCAGGGTATGGGGAGCTGCTGAGCAGCAAAGCGCTGTTATTAGAGCAGCAAAGACTAGAGCAGGCCAGGAACAGAAAATCAGGAAAAGCAAAAAATGCCCATAAACCACCTACAAGGAAGGCCTGATAGATGTCATTGTATATTATATGTCAATATTGTAATTCCCTACTGGAAGGGGTGGTTCTGAAACTCTTGGATATTTTGCCAACTAGATAGCATTCCATTTGTTGCCCTAACCTGCTAAGTGAAAAGACATCCAATCCTGTGCAAACCATGTTCAATGGAGTGTGTCAATCCCATACTTATTTTTGGGTGTGTTTTAATGGCAATTTTTGTGGTTCATACATGGATGAACATGGGCTCCTTGGCTTCCACCACCTGGCCATCGAGGTGTAATAGGTCAGGATTATTATTTGATGGTTCCTATGGAGCCTCCCTGATGTCCAATGTACCATTGGAACATGGGACAGCCATTGGAGATCATGCTATATTTTATTTCATTGACATGGTAACCCTGCTCCTCATACCTGGGAGTACAGTGCTCAATAAAATCAGGTGGGCACTGTACCATGGGTGCTAGTGTAATCCCCAGTGTCCTAATGCTCCATGAATGTAATGGGAATGATTAGTCCAACATTCCCTTCCAACAAGATGTCCTACCTCCACCTGGTCATCCCCCTGCCCCAACCTTGTAAAGTAGGAAAGTATCTGAATCCTGTCCAAAGCAGGTTTGTTGGAGTTTGTCCATCCAATACTCCTGTTTGGATGTGTTTTTATGGCGATTTTGGGGGTATGAGCATGAACAAACATGGCCTCCTTGGCATCCACCACCTGGCCATCAAGGTGCAATAGCTCAAGATTGTTGTTTGGTGGTTCATATCAAGTCTCCCTGATGTCCAAAGCACCATTAGAACACAGTACAGCCATTGGAGGTCATTCCATATTGCATTGCATCGACATGGTTGCCCTGCTCCTCATGCCTAGGAGTTTGGTGCTCAATAAAATCTGACCTGCACTTTACCCTGTGCACTAGTGTATCCCCTGGTTTCTTAATGCTCCATTAATGTAATGGGAATGATTGCAGAAGTCTGACATCCATTTCCAACAAGATGTCCTACCTCCACCTGGTCATCCCCCTGCCCCAACCTTGTAAAGTAGCAAAGTATCCAAATCCTGTCCAATGCAGGTTCATTGGAGTTCGTCCATCCAATACTCATGTGTGGATGTGTTTTTATGGTGATTTTGGGGGTACAAACATGAACAAACATGGCCTCCTTGGCATCCACCACCTGGCCATCAAGGTGCAATAGCTCAAGATTGTTGTTTGGTGGTTCCTATCGAGTCTCCCCAATGTCCAATGCACAATAGGAACCCAGGATATCCATGGGAGATCATGCTATATTTTATTTCATTGACATGGTCACCCTGCCCCCCATACCTGGGAGTACAGTGCTCAATAAAATGAGGCTAGCACTGTAGCATTTGTAGATGAGCTGTCCCAGGGGTTATGCACATCCCTGAACATGATGCAAGTGGTTTCAAAGCTTCTAGATTTTTTCCCAATGAGATAGTGTTCCCCAGCTTCCCCAACCTTCTACCCCCCACAGAAATTTATTCTGACTGCTGTTTTCTTTAAAAATCTACATGTGGCCTCCCAATGAGTCTATCTAACCATCCCCAGCATTAGTTCCAACAAAAAATGGTCAGCAGTTTGTAATTATAATTCCCCAGGGGAGTGTTAGATGACCAGTGGCTGTGCTGGTCATGACCTGTGGCTGTCCAGTCATGACCAGTGGCTGTGTTGGTCATGACCTGTGGCTGTCCTCTGCAGATGCACACTCTGACTAAGCAACTCTCTTGCAGATGTGCTCTCTCCCTAGCAGATGTGCACTCTGACTAAGCAATGCACACTTCCTTTTATGGGGACATGCACTCTGACTAAGCAACTCTCTTACAGACATGCTCTCTCCCTAGCAGACATGCACTCTCACTAAGCAATGTGCACTTCCTTTTATGGGGACACACACTCTGACTAAGCAACTCTCTGGCAGATGTGCACTCCTCCCTGGCAGATGTGCACTCCTCTCTGGCAGATGTGCACTCTCTCTGGCAGACATGCTCTGGAAGGATGCCCCATCCTTCCTGGACCAGAAGGATAGGGGTTGATATACATGCTGCTGCCACTGCTCTGTTCACCAATCATGATATTTCTTCTTGGCAGACAATTGCCCAATCCATTGACTCTTCTCATTCTAAGAAACCCCATTGCAATACCAGCTCTCATATTCAACCCTCCATGTGGCATCCTCATGTTGTAGCAAGTGACCATCTCCTTTGTTGGTCTTCTCCCCATGCAGCTAATTACTTTGCCTCTCTCAAGAGTCGCTTCCCATGTTCCAACATTTTCTGCCTCTTTCATGTCATTTTACAATCATTGAACCCCAACATGTGTTCTAACTATGGCACCAGTCTCTTACATTTCACTCAATTTTGCAACAAACTCTTGATTCCAGAATCAGATCACATGCCTGCCTCGTCAGGACTTCTTTCAATGTTTGCTGCCAATCATACAGGCAAACTTTTGCAGAAAACTCTTAATAACTGGCTGGCAGGTCTACACTTTTGGCATATCATTAATGGTGCTGTTTGGAATGGTGATGACATGTTGTGACATGTTCAAAGAGGTTTCACCAAGTTGGTTCCCCCTTTGTCCAAGTGTGCTAAATGCCCCCATCACCTTGGAAGCTTTATGCATACTGCATGATTGTCTTGTCCTCTCCAACACTTTTGACTCAGCTGTCTGGGCTCTCACTTCTCTCGCATTTTGGTCTTGTTGTCATTTAGGAGAACTCCTCATTGCTTCTCCTTCAGCTTTTGATCCCTCTAAGCACATCTCTTGTCAGGTCCTTCCCCTATCCATATCTTCTTTAGATAATGGTACATGTTACTCATCTTTCCACATTCCCTGGTCTAAGACCACCCTTTCAACTGGCACTGACATATCTATCACAGCTCATGATCATCGCACCTGTCCCCTGTCTGCTTTACTCAATCACTTCTCTGGTAGTCTTGGCCTCCCTTCCCATGCACCTCTCTTCACTTTCCACATGGCAGATGGTTGGTCTCCCATGACTCAATCCTGGTTCCTTCAGAGGTGCAATCAAGTTTGGGTTGAGGCATGCTTTCCAGACATGCCTGGTCATGCGTTTTGCATCGGAGGTGCGACTGAACTCCTTCTTCAAGGGGTTCCTCCTGACATCATTGCCACTCAAGGATGCTGGAGGTCCCAAGCATTCTTAGAATACTGGTGTGAAATTAGCAGCATCCTTCCATTATTCATTTCTTCTTCTGCAGATTCTTCCCATTTACTCTCATTAGACACGATCATGGACAATTTTGCTTGTCGAATGAATGCCCGCATGGTATCCATGCATGTTTAACGATTGTCTTTATCACTCTCCATGAATACATGTCACTTTTGTTCCAACATCTTGGCTCAGGTGTGTGGGGTGTCGCTAAGCCACCTTGTTGTTGTTGGAGATTGAATTACCACAGTGTGATGTATATTTTGGTGTGAGTTTTCACTTGCTTACATAAGCACTTAGAGCGCACTTTGTAGTACATTTTGGTACTGTATCCTCAGTAGTTGAGTCACTACTGAGGGTAAGCACATACATTCCTTATAGTAGACTACTTACTGATTCCCTGTAGCTGCCTACAGGTACATCTAATATACACAGTAGTTGAGTCACTACTGAGGCTGCCTACAGCCCTTTTCTACAGTTGTAAGCCAAGCTTCGATTCAGTCGTTCTGGTGGCTTTTTCTCCCACTCGTACGTTTACACACACTCAGAAAACCATTGACCCGTGCCCTTCGTTTTCGCGCACCTTTCACTTCTCTCAGATGCGTTATGATCACGTGATCCCTTCACCTCCCTTGCATCACGTGATATCTTTCCGGTGCACGCTTTCTTCGGGTTTTCGGCTGTGTCGCATTTTCAGCTTCGACATAGCTGGCGCCACGTGGTTTTCCCCCCACACCTGCTAGATTGTTTGATCTCTTATAGTTCTTCACAATCTACTGCAGTTTCCACCTTCGGCATAGCCTCTCTGATCTCCATCTAAGGATCATACTACTTTTGTCCTTAGTCTCTCATGTCAGCTACGAAGGTTCCGTCACAGGCTAAGTGAATCATGGGCTGCTTGATACGCGGCGGAGCAAGATGGGACAGTGTTGCTTTTCGTCCTATGTACATATGTCGTCGCTCTACCCACTAATCGTGATCCCCCGAACATTGTGCCGATCAGTGGCCTGCACTGCGTGTGGAGGCAGGCCTTAAATCTGGGAGATCCCATGCCACCAGTGAACCTTCCCAGTGTGTCGGTGACACCTTGCTAAGATTTCGGACTCGTCGCATCACCCCAGGAATCCGATGAAGTCTCTCATCCGGTCGCTCACTAGAAGGGAGCTCACCTTTGTATCCGTGTAGTGCAAGAAGCGTGATGTGAACACCTTCATGTCTCCCTTATTCATTGAGTCTCTTTCTCTACGAACCTTCCAATCTCGATCGAATCTCCGGCTCTTAAACCTGCAGCGATGAGCTGTCCGGCCCCATTCTCAAAAGCCTCAGCTGCATCAACGACGATGGTCACTACTCGTGTTATGCAAACAAATAGACCACCTCAACCATACTAAGTTTGAAGCTCCCCGCTGGGGATATGCGTTCCCGACGATACCCACTTGGAAGGAGAAAATGGGTATGGGGATGGCGTTGCTGAATGGCACGACCTATGGCTACTCAAACTTTGGTCCTATTGTTCCATATGGGTCTTCCAAACTACGACGACAGAACCATACGATCGACGCGAGTGCAGACAGCAGATTCTCCAAATGCGTATTCTTTGAACGATTGATAATCGCGCATTGCTTAATGCACGGAAATGCACGGCTATGTGGATCCACATTAGCATCAATTTGTTTTCCAGCGCCAAAGGCAGTTGATGACGTAGGTGGTTTGGTGAAAGCAGTGTGTCGCGAGGACAGCATACGATACATACCTTGTGAAGCCTAACAAGGTTAATGTACCCACTTCACATCAGCGGCAGTTGTCGGTTCAATATAGTTGAGCGCGGAACCTGCAGAGCACCATAAGTACATCAAACCTTGAGGACACTTACGTTGTTTAAGCCCTGCCACGCATGAGAGTTTAGTCTACGACATCATGCAACATAACTTAGCAGCATTGATACATCGATAACCGGGTGGTGACGGGAATTAATTCGAATCAATGGTATCAGCATCGCCTGGTGGGGTCCAGGAGAGCCTTGGGGTGCAGGATTTCGGCTCTCCTCCACCCCGGATACTCCAAGATACTGCGAATGGCATGGTTCCTAGCTGGAGACTGAGCTAGATCATATCGCGTTAAGAGCGCGGGCCACCATACCTCTGCTTGAAACGTGTAACCAATGCCTGAGGATTCTGTAAATATGCCTGTGACGATTATAAATTGACACTGTAGTTGGGATCATATCGACTCAGTGTGCCATCGGATCCCTTCATATAACTTAGCTAGCGTACTGGCTGGGATCGACACCCATGGACGTCACTTGCAGGACATACATGTTAGGGTTTTTGTCCTCGTCCGTACTAGCCCCCGTCGCCTGTGAGACCTTAAGACCTGAAAGAGCGAACTGGCTCGAGGTGCTCTTGATGGTCGGAGCTGCAGGATTGTCTGGGTCATGGTAGAGGACGAACCTGTGCGGATGTACCGGACTGGAGTGTGTTGTGAGATGCAAGCACGTAGTACGGCGGTGCGCTCGATGTGGAGGCCATCCCAGTTGTAGTAAGTTAAGGTGACTTGACTTTTGGACCCCAACATGCACCGAGCGTCCTGGACATCATCCGGATCCCTAACATCTGATCGCATACCAACACGACAACCCACTACAGCCCCTGAAAAACAGCAGGCAAAAGGAAAGAGCCAGGCGGGGCCTCCCAAAAGTAAGGCCATCTCAGCTCTCGAAACCCGCCTCCAACACGTAGAATACGCCTCAGCTGGGAAAGAGAAAGACCCCAAGGGCGGTTGTTTCCGTCTAGGTACGCATGGGATTTCTCCACTTTCCATCGCCAGGACAAGGCCATGTCAATTCATACGTTCAGCCAGGGAACATGGCCTATTTACCCTTTGCTACGGCTGTGGTCTCGTGCTTTGCAATCTCAACCTACCTCATCACGCATGTCCGCATTGTGGCCAGTCGTTCCTTGATAACACTCGTCGATCGGTGTTAGTCGCCTGGATACTGGAGGAATTGAGGAGGCAAGTCGTGAAAAAGGAGGATGAACGGCATCGAGCTATTGAGGAGGCTCGCAAGGCAGAGGGCGCATTGGGGCCCAATGCTTCCCGGTGCCAGTGCTACACAGGGAGCACGTCGGTCAGCTGGCAAGGGCACGGCTATGGGTCCCCAATCAAGCCATAAAGTCTTATCCTTGAACTCTACCAGCTAACACCCGTGGCTTCGCCACGGGGCATGATGACCCACCGGCTGGGGGTGAGACCACCGGCTGAGATGAGACCACTTACAGACACAACGCGGTTAGCAGAATTTAGCACAGGTGTAAATGTCGTGGGAAATGTGAATCAGAAATTATAAATTTAACCTGACGTTTGTGCACTGGCATAATTTGAAGTATCGTCGGTCGAAAAAATGAAGGTAAAAACTTGACAAGGAAACGGTCATGCTGCCTAGGTGAAAATGTTGTCGTAAATGTGAAGCTTTAGCACCGGGATATGGACGTGAAAACTTCAAGTTTTGCCTTCAGGTTCGTGACCAGACTAAACTTGAAGTTTATTCAGGGCGGGAACAGGGGTGAAAACTCCAAATACTCGCGAACAATAGGCAAGCAGTCAAAATTTGAAGGAAAATCATGTACAAAATGTAGTATCAATTTTCATGTATTGTCCACAGATTAAATGAATTGCCCACTGATCGCCCGATGGTGGTGCGATCATCACCCGACTCTGTCCTGCCGTCAAGTAAAAACATCGCCATTGGTATTGTACAAGTCGATTCCGCTATTTAAATCCTACCACCAGCTTCCCCAAGTTAGCGCCTTGGTAGGCATACTAGTATATACAACGTGTTCAACCGATTGATCCAACCTGCATAACCAATCTTCACACAAATAAGTGGTACGATAACAAATAGCAAACTAGGGAGGCTCACCGAATCAACGGAAGTAGAGCATTTACACAACTGCTACTTTCATCCAAGGGAACGGTGCAGTCGAGATCTCCAGTGATTCCTTCTGGCATTCAGTAAGGCCGGCAATCCAAGCACCGTCATATAAGGCAAGCGGTAGTCCTTTAACAGCGTCCCGCTTAGTTGTAGGGTTTTCGGTTGCGTGTATCCTACGTAGGGGGCGCGAACCCTGCGGGGAAAATATGTCAATGTCAACCGTACGCTGTAGATCCACGATTTCTAATTCGCGGTCAATGTTTCGACGCCAGCTCATGGTTTTTACACGGAGAACGTTCTCCACTCCATTCTCCACTGCACTCTCCTCAGAGCTCATGCCATGCTCGCCTAAGGTCTTGATGAGGCGTCCAAGCCATTGCCAGCTAGGTAAATCGTCGTCGTAGGTGTCAGATTTGAGGGCAGCGATGTGATCGAGAATCAATTTTCGGCGCTCGTATTTCTAAGAGGTAGTTAGCATATGCTTGATTAAAATTTTTGGGCAGGCCTACATTGCGACGGCGGGTCGCCTGTCTACTCTCCTTGCCGGCCTGTGTCCGCTCGTTGATTAGACGAGCTTCGACCTCGCCCGGCGTTTCGAGGTGACCTGTAGCTGCCACTTTAGGCTGTGCATTCCTCCAGATTGTACGCAAGCGTTTGTAGCGGTCCCTCAGAATCTCTCTGATATAGTTATCTGATTTCTTAATTGGCCAGTTTTCCTCCCTGCAGCGTGACTGCAACTCCTGAAGAAGTAACTCAAGTAGAAAGGCATTCCATGGGGACGCATAGTTTTGTGAAAGATCAAATGCAATCGTGTTCTCGTCGGGTGTCGGACCATCTTCATGTTCGTAGGCGTGAACATCATGTACAGAGGCTGGCTTATGAGTGATGAAGTCAACATCTTGGGTGATATAAAGCCTCGCCTTGAACAGGCGACGGACCTCAGCCTAACAAATTATCAGCGACAGAAACTTCAGGATGGAAACACCTACCAGAATGAAATCACGATGGTGACTGGGCTCTGTAGCTTTCTCCAGAGCCACCTCCCTATCTTCCTTCCTTTTGCGATGTGGCGTGCGCCTACGATTTGGGAAGGGCTGTAGTGTACCACTGATTTTCGGAAGGATGTTACGCAGCGCTGTTGCTAAGCCTTCAGCAATCGCATTCTCCATTACTGACTCAGATGTAGACATGATAGGGTTCCTAGTATCGTCGTCGTCATCCTCAGTAACGGAGATATTGTCTGGTCTAAGCTCAGGTCCTGAAGGCCTTCCAGTCCCGTTATCATTATCATCCTGTTTTGTGCGTCAGGTTAGCGTCAAGTAGCCTGCTGACTTGACGTGTACGCATATAGGTGATACTTACATCAATCAGCACGCCAACAAGACGTGTTCGCTTGGAGGTCCCTCGACCTCTCCTGATACGTTTGATCGCATCTATGTTGGGCGTAGTTAGTGATGTCCGGGGCTGTGGTCGGGTCGGTGAAGATGAGGGTTGCGCTGGTGTGCGTGGCAGTGTTGAATAGCGCGGCGATTGTTGCATAGACATGCGTAGGGTTGAGCTTCCGGCGGTTTGCTTTGGCTGTCCCTCGCGGGCTCTAGCAGCGAGCTCCGGTAATTCCATGTCCACGTCATCCTCTAAGGACGTTGGCAGAGCCTACAAGATTTGGTGTAAATGTCCGCAACTTGAAGAGATTACGTACCGGTTTCCGGGAACGTGAGTGACGCTGCTCGATATTGGCCAGTTCTCGCTCCTTTTCAGCCTAGTAGCCATATCACACCAATACCGCCACATTATGAATTTAACGTTTGACAAACCTGGAGCGATTCTTTCAACCTTGTAATTTCCTCTTGAATGCGACCCTCCATTTCAGCAGTCCGGTTTGCTTGTAACCTGTCCACTTCTGTGCGCATGCTCAACTGACCAGCCGTCAGGAGCTTCATTATCCATAAAATGTCTGATGTACTCACTTCGAGTTGGTGGCGAAATCCATCAAGCTGTGCGGTGTATCGCTGGGTTGCAGCCTCCTGAGCTTTCGCGTGTTCTTGACTTTGTGACTATTCCCGACCAATGAGTAGTGAATGAGTACCAGATGGAAGTTCATACCTCCAGTACACCTCGGAGTGAGTTCAGCTCATTGTTTCGTTGCGTGAGGAGTTGCTCCAGAGCCTGCTTCTCGTTGTGGGAGTCTTGCCGCATTGCTTGTACAGCTTGGTCCAACAATTCTCCATAATATCGCCGTAATGCTTCCTGGAACTCTTGGTTCACCTAAAAATTATTGAGCACATTTGAGAGTTTTCAGCCAGTCTGTACTTACTTGTACATTCTTTTTCCGGAGTTTCATTCTGAGTCGGTCGATGAGGTCCTCTTTGGCAGACAATTCCCCTTCTTTGGCATACAATTCCTTGCGGAGTGACAGAGAATAGTCAACCTCATCATGGCGACACTTGTCAGAGGCCACGGCCTAAGACGTGTGAGCAGGATAGTAAGCTCCGATGATACTGCACGACATACCAGGACGGGCTTCTTATTAGCAGGGGCGAGGTGCGAGTCCGTTGGTCTTTTGGAAGTTGACGGAGCTGTTTCTCCCAGGTCCATGGGAGTTTCCGGTTCCGCAGGCCTGCTGGTGTCTACATTTGGTATGTATTCTGGCTCCGGGGTCCACCATACATTGTCGTGTTCCGGTTGCAGAACTTTATGCTGACCAGCAGCATCTATCATCGGGTCGGAGGGAGTGACTGAGGTCGGTGCCTCCGGTTGCGCATGGGTGACTGAGGTCGATGCATCCGGTTGTACATGGGCGACTGAGGCCGATGCATCCGGTTGTGCACGGGCGACTGAGGCCGATGCATCCGGTTGTACACGGGTGACTGAGGCCGATGCATCCGGTTGTGCACGGGCGACTGGGGTCGGTGCATCCAGTGATGCATTGGCTATGGGGGGAAGGGTGTCCAGCTGAGACTGAGCTGGTGCGGCGCCATCGATGCGATCACCAGAATCGCTGATGGATGTCATATCATCGTCAAAGAGGTTATCTTCGGAGAGGGTCTGAATATTCTCCACCTGGCGCGGGGAACGCCATGAGTGCCAAGGGTTGCCGCTGAATAATGGGTTGGAGAGCATATGGGTTGGGTGACGTTGCACGGTGTGAGGTATTTCGTTGCAACCCCCTTGTCCTATATATATTGAGAGCAGATTGGAGCAGAGCTGTTAACACAAAACAACTTACACATGTTTAATGTTGTGGGCATGACATAAATTCATTTACTTCGTCGGACAATTGCCACTGTCTTGTGTCTTCTAGGATTTAATTAATAATTAGCAGTGACAATGACACACACACACACAAAAATAACAATAGGAGGTCAAACTTTTGAGACGTTGCTAAGACTGCACTCTCTAGACAATAAGGGGGAAGCGGGGAAGAAAAGCGGAGGAACGCTTAAAACCCTGGGTATCTTTATGTCGTCTCCTCCAATTGTACGCAACTAAAGCCCCCAAGTCCTCCGAACTATGCCAGTAGCAAAGTCACGACCGGTTCCCGCACTTCACGACAACAGCCCCCACTTATTGCCCATTCTGTCTTCTCAGTTGGAGATGGTTCTTCTGCCAGCGGGGCGGGTGCGCGTTAGCGCGTCGGAGTCAATGACTTTGACTGAGTTAGATGTTCTCTTGCACACTAATGCGGAAGCCAGAGCGAAGACTCCCCGGATGGCGACCCCTAGAGCGACAACTCCCAGGGCAATAACCCCTAGAGCAAAGACGCCAAGCGCGACCACTCCTAGAGCACAAACTTTCGGGGGACAAACACCTGCACCCGCAGGGAAACAGAAATTAGTCACTATCGAAAACCTTCCTTCTGACTCGGAGCATTCGGAAAGCTCACCTGCACCGTCAGAGTCGAGTCTGTCATCTCTTGAATCCGAGCCGGGGGCAGACGACAAAATCCCTAAACCGAGTGGTGAGGTAGGTCGACCTGGCCGCGGAGGTTACAACTTGGAAGAGCAATTGGGCTGGGGAGAAGACGGCTTCAAACGCCTTAAGGTGAGCGTATATTAACCTCATAATGACACTGGCACTCATCTGACACCAACTAGAAATTTGTAAACAAGGCTATTAAAAATCACTTAGATACCACCAAATGTCGAAGCCAACAAAATCGCAAAGCGCTGATCACTGTGTGCGACCTGGTAAGCTTATCCACGTTGACAATGATAACTGCTCACTATGGAATGTGCAGGCCACAGCCGAATTTCCAGACTTAGACGGTTTCGCAAACCGCTGGCCCATTTTTGATTTGATTCAGATGCGCCTGAAGTATTTATCTTCGAGAGCTCGGCAGAAGAGGAAAATGAGTGCTGAGAGTTCGAGCGACGCAGCGAAGAGCGAAAAGAGAAGGGCTAGATCGCCCAAATCGAAGTCACCCGGGCCATCAAAGAAATAGGTGTATATCGAATGCACATTGATCAGTCTTGTGGTCTATTTTACCGGGATCAATTTATATTGTATATTCGCTGTGAACTGGGAGTAAGAAACAGTCAAAGGAGCGTGGATGTGTCGCACCTCAGTTGCTTTATTCCTAGGTGTGCTTATTCTTGCAATAGACAGGTCTCCCCGCCTTATTCGCTGATTGTTTCGATCGCACCAATGACCTCCGCCTTATTTTCAATCATTATTTCGACGATGCCACTACGCCAACGACTAACTGCTAAGCCTAAGACTACGTGGTGGTGACATTGAGAAAAAAAGATTCGTGAGAAAGTACCGGCTGACTTGATAAACTGAACTGTTTGGTTGAGCACGTGATGGTGAACACGTTTTGGAGAGCACGTGATGGTGAGCACGTTTCAGTTTATATGCATTTCAAGCTCCGCAATTTCATTCTTTTCCTCTTCATGTTCTCTCTTCACGACGTAGGTATGTGTAGTACGTGTAGTACAGTGTAGTACAGTAGTACCTCTGCGAGACGGAGTCATGTGAATAGTTTCGGAGCGTCTTGCGCCCTTAGGCCGTTGTGAAAAGTTAGCAAACAAAGGGAGCGTTGCAATGGCATACAATATATTATTGTGGTCGCTATGTGTACCTGCGTTAGGCACTGAGTACTATCCGAGACACGGGGGCATGTGTATGTGTTTGTTTCGGGTATCGTGGGGCTATACTAAAGATTTTGGTCGCGTAGGTTGCAACCCAGCAGTCGACTTCCCAACACCCCGTATACCGTCCGTGACTGCCCGCCCGCAATGACCAGCAGCAAATTTAATATCACTCCGAGGATGCTTCACCTCCAATCGTTCAACTGGTTTAAACAGTTTGCAGAGGGTGCCATCTTGATGGACACGGCACTAGACAGCATCGAATTCACCCTCGGGTCTAATTTTGACCACGATGAGTGGATGGACCTCGCTTACTGCGTCGTGATGGAACCGGATTGTTGGCGTGATATCGAGAGGGCATTTATGCAGAAGTTGGGCATCGGGGGATCATCCTCTGGTACGTGTTCCTCTTATTTTTATTCATAGGTACCCCCGTTCTCTTAAATCTCCTTTGCCAGAGTTGAACGCCCCACTACCTGATGTATCACCCCTGTCCGGTGATCAAGAGTCTGCCTCGGGTACGCTGTTCTATTTACATTTGATGCTATTCTCTGAATGTCTTCCGTAGATATACGAACTTCTCTGTCCCTGCCCCCAGCCCCAGTTCCATCGGGTGAGACCTCGGGCGATCAGGAGTCGGCTTTTAGTATGTCGCCTCACTTAATTTTGATGCGGTTCTCGGAATGTCCTCCCTAGGAGTACGAACTTCTCCGACACCAGCTTCCCCTCCATCTGGTGAGATCATTTCCAACGTGTAACTCCTAAGATCCTATAGTGACTCCCGTCGTAGCTGGTCCTTTACTCAAAGACCCCTCGGCATGGCGCCTTATGATGGATTGGGCCCAAGATAAGTTTGGGTACGGCGAGCTGGATGATAAGATGCGAGCCTATGGCCCTCGTTATGTCCACGAGGAGTGGAAAGAGCTTATTAACGAGGTGTTCATGCAGTCGGACCCAGGAGCTGAAAATGCTATACCCGCTCCCCTTGTCGTTGAAAGGGCGATGGAGTTGCAAGGCATTCGTTTGACAGCTGATTCTGCTCCTGCTCCACCCCTTGGGCCTTCCACTTCCGACGCTTCAACATCGTCCCAAGGTGCTACCCGTCGCCGTCGTTTGTCATCTTCTGGAGCCACTCAGAAAAAGCGTCGTAAGCTGAATGCAAGCATTTTTCTTGATATCGATGCCGAGGACGAGGGCGACGATATAGACGAGGGCGACGATGTAGACGACGTGTGCGAGGATGAGGAAGGAAATGGAAAAGAAAGATCTATCCGTTATCCTCAGCAAGTTGGACCCTCGGGCAAAGGCTCTTTCCTACGTAACATCGATATCCTTTGCAAACGATTCGACCGCGGGACACAGGAGAGCGTGGCCGTCAGGAGTCCGATAGATCCGCAAATCCCAGCTGGTATCTTCCCGCCTCCTCTCAAAAACATTTATATAGTCGATTTTTACTCCGGTATGTTTAAAAATTCTCATTTATGTACCTATTTTCATGCATTGTTAATGCAGCCAGTGCAAGGACATTTGCTATCGAGTACATGAAGTCGCGAGAGTTGGAAGCTACGACATTACCGTGGCTACCTCTCCGGCTGTATGTGGAGGCTTCCTGTCCTCTCGAGGTGCAGCAGAATCTCCCCCCCTCTCATCGTCGATGTCATAAAGACATTGTTCTCCTGCCGCCGCAGGAAGGTACGTCGATCATGGTTTTTAAAGCTCGGCAGATCCTTCCAACCCCAAACTGGGTTCGAATCAAGAAGTCTGCATACAAGGGCGATCTTGGGTATGTCGCAGAGAGCACCGAGGGTAAGGCTGTCGTGCTCGTCGCACCTCGTCAGCTTCCCTATGATTCCCCGGAGGAATCAGGCGAAAGAACGAGATTCGACGTCGAGCTGGCCAGGGTCGCAGACCTGGATCTAGTACCCATCCTAGCTTCCTCTGGTGTCGAGATCGGTTACAGTTGCGATGGGCACCAATTCGTTCACGGACTGCTCAGGCTGCCATTACCGGTCGACACTTTGGAGTTGGTCGAAGTGCCGCATCCTGATGACATCAGATTTCACGCAGCAGCTGGTATTGACCCTCCGTTCGTCGAACAAACGTTGAACTTATTCTCAGTGCAATTTTGGCGAGAACGTGTAGGAGGAAAGAAGAATTGAGACTGGGGGGGGAAGTGCTGATGTCTGAAGGGGGAGAACTTCAGAGGGGTCATAGCCTGGTGAGAGAAGCTGTCTGAGAACGTCTGAAGTGTCTGGGGCTGTCTGAACACTGAAGAAGGCCACACGCAACCTTCTTGAACTCGAAACTCGAAACTCTCGCTCGTAATCGTTACTTGATTGTTAGAAAGTAAGTACAGGCTAGGTAATAAAAATGATGCCTAAGCAATAAAACCTCGCACTAAGTAATAAACATATAATAAGTGGAAAGCAAGTTAGAAATATGAGAAACAAGGATAAAAATAAAATCTCCTGGTAGGGAAAACCCATTCCCTACAACAGGACATCGTTGAGGTGCGAGAGGGGGACCTCAGGGGCAAGAGGGGGGCGCTTGTCAACGTGGATTGGCACAAACGATCCGCTGTCGTTTTGTGTGATGATGACGCTTTCGAGTGTAACTTGCGCGAGCTACGTAGGGCGTTCAGCGCAGGAGATACAGCGGAGGTTATAGCGGGTCCGTTTTGCGGGGAAAGGGGCTATGTTGTCGCTTTGCATGAGCATACCGTCGTCCTGGTCATCATGCAGCCCGATAAAACCTCAGAAACTGTGAGTTGTTATCATTTCTGCTACTCGCCTACTTATAGATTGCAGGTTGAAGTCTCGAGATTTGTCGTGCAGAGCCACTTGCAAGAACATATCTTATCTCTCGGCCCTGCAGACAATGCACTTCAATCAGCCTTCCCGCTTTCAGGGGATGAAGCCTTACCGGGTGACGTCGTACGAGCGCATCGTGGCCCATTCGCTGGCCAGGGGGGAATCATCGAGTGGATTAGTCCCGACGGTAAGGTCTGGGTGTCTAAGTCTGGGAAGGGAAAGAACAAAGAGGATGCTTTGACTGGTGAACGCGACCCAGCTTCCAGTCAGATTATGGTTGCCATGGACGTATCTGACCTCCATGTCGAACGAGCCCCGAACACGCTCACCTTTTCCAAGGATAGGGGTTATAATGTTGCTGTGGGCGATACCGTGGAGGTGGCAAGGGGACAGTGGCGTCACTCCGAAGGCATAGTGAAGACAGTGGATTTAACCAAAGCTAGCCTTGATATTGTGCGCCCAGCGGACGGAATTCAAGTGAGCTACCTTGTATTTTATCTGAATCCCTCTCACCCTTCTGCCTAGATTAATGTTCCTATTACGTTTGTCTGCAAGATCAAGGAGCGTTTTGACCACGGATTATCGCAATTTGTCGGTCGTGATGTCTGGATTGTGGCTGGCGACAAGAAAGGCTGTCGGGCTACGCTACGTTCTCTCGGAAGGATGTCGAGTTGGGTCGGGATATTCGGTCAACCGATCCAGCTGAAGAATAAACACATCGCGACGCCGTGAGTCTACTTTTCTTTGAAGGCTTGCCCCTCTGATTCTCCCCTCAGAACGGGTATGCTGCTTGACGGCACACTGCTTCCTCCGCAGTTGCAGCGCAGCCTGAAGTCCCTCCACAGTCGATCATTCATCACACCTGTTGTCTTGCGTAATGTCACCCCACCACCTTCCCCTGGCCCTTTAGATGCGGGCCCTTCAGATGTATGTTCAGTTACCCCCGCTGATATCACCGAGACGCAAACCCTTGATTATGGTGTGCCATTTTGCTGTTGTTATTGTAACATTGCTAAAGCTGGTATAGGTGAAGTCCCATGGCTTTTCAAGTCTGATTTCTGCGATTTCAAGTCCTTTCATTTCGGATTTAATGTTAGTGTCGGTTTCACCCAGGTATCACTGGGTAAGCGTGTTGTCCTGGACGGTGTGTCCCGACCGATTTGTGGGTCAAAATGGCCCTGCGTCGCCTGGTTCTGTCTGTGTTACAGTGACTGGGCACAATGCAGGTTCGGCCATGCAACACCTCACTATCCCTGCTCGGTATCTGACGCCAGCAAATCCCACCGGCAAAAATCAGTTATGTTTAATTTTGAAGGGGCCCCAGGCAGGAAGAGTGGTCTCTATAAAGAAGTGCCAGCGGAACTCTAAATCGGTCGTGACGGACGATGGTACTACTTTTCAGTTTTCTGATATTTGTGTCGCATTCGAGTACAATCGTGCATAGTGAGAGTTTTAATTTACAAAGACAATAGTACTCTTGCAATGTCCTTAATGGCCTTGCGGCGCCCCCCCCCAAAAAAAAAGAAAAGAAAAGAAAAAAAGAAAAACAATTGTATGTTCTGACCCGCGACAGTTTCATCATCTATAGGCACTTATTGTGATGGGCATGCGTCGGCGATAGTTCGGAGAGATTCTCACAACCGAACCTTTCAATTGTTGGGCAGCAATGTATCTAGATAAGTTTTCTGGTCCCTCTCAGGTGATGAATTAACAGTTATGTGATAGGTAGACGTTATTGTTATGGGCAAGTGTGGACAACGCTTCATAGGAATTCACGTAACCGAGCGCTTCATGCGTTATTGTCGCGCGACGATATGACCGTGTCAAACGCAATCCATCCAACTGGTAGAAATAACCTCTGAAGCTTCTCCATCTCGAACACTAATCATTGACTTCTGCAGACTTATCTCGCCAACACCAAATATGGGTCTCGTCCAAAGTCGCAGTCACTTTACAGGGGTGCTGGTCGCCCCTGTGAAACGTCCAGGTGACAAGGTGCCAGCTCAAGAGGCAAGCCCTACCCCCTGTGATCTCGCTCGTGCGCAGGTGAGGATTTAGTCATGCAGAGAATCCTTCATTCAAAAACCTGTGATCCTCCCAGGATCAGGATTTTGCACTCAGTCCTCTGCCCAAGACTTCCCGTACAACCTCGCTGGTTAAAGTCACTCGGAAGCGCAAGTTTTTTGAGGATCAACATTCGGCACCTGGCCCGCCCATCAAGATTTCCCGTCGTACTTCGTTGGTCATGCAGACGAGCAGTCAGGTAAGAATCTTGACATCATCAAGCGCGTTACTAATAAGTCATTTAGCCATTCCCTCCTATTGCACGAGTCATCCCATCTTCGAAGCGCAAAGTTAGTGAGGATCAGGATTTGGCGCTTGGCCCTCCTACCAAGATGCCTCGCATTGCTTCGTTAGTCGATCTCATGAATCCCTCCCCTAGGGGGAACAGTTGCTTCATCTGGCGACTTCCCAATGAACTTATTGGGCACATCGCAACTCTCCTTCCTCGATGCTCTCTTCTGGCACTGACTCAGGCGTGCCAGCTACTCAGGGAGATCGCTGCACCGCATTATTTTGCGCTGCTTGGATTCAATACCCCTCAAAGTAGCTATTTATCCCTGGATGATAACGGGTGCGAGGCCCTATTAGTGTGGCGGCGGACAGAGGCATTCGTTGTCCCGCGTTCCCTTTATTTTTCTGTTTCCCGGACAACAACTAACTACCATCTGTACGCCCTGCGCACCTTCTTCGAGTCGCTGCCGGGTCGCAAGGTGGTCCCTCGAGTACACTTACTTCTGTACTCCGGACCCGACAAACCAACTGAGTCATTCTTACATCTGTTGGAATGCATTAGAGGGTCGGGGTGCAAGGAATTGATTTGCCTGGGCTTACCATGGGGGGAGGGGCTGCGGACGTGCCGCGGCGAAGGGACTCCTGTCTGCAACACTGAGCTCCAATTCTTAGAGCTGTCGTCGTCGCTTTTCTTTACCCCATTGTCCATCGCCTTTACACTGAGTACCTTACGCAGTGCACCACTGGTCAGCCTTCGACTGACTAACACGGGACTTACAGCTGTGCAGTGGACGAGTTTCCTCAAAGATTTACGGCTCAGATCCCTTCGCTCCCTGGGCGTAGATGTTACTTGTCCTGTCCGCAGTCTAGTGGAGTTTTTATCACGCCATCAAGTGGAAACCCTCACTTTCATTAGTGTTACAGCCTCACGCAGTCCTCCGTCCCGCAGCCCGTTGCGACGCACCTGTCCCGTAACCTCGCTGTCTTCTTTGACTAGACTGGAAGGTTCTCCTTCCCACATCCTCTCTCTTTTGCATTACGCCTATATACCAGGTACTCTGGAATATCTCGGGATTCAACTTGGGGCGTCCAGCCTAACGGATTGCTTTCTATCGGATGTTTTGTCGTGCGCAGAACCTTTGCCCGGTGTGAATGAGCTTTTTGTTCAAATTCCTGCAGAGGCAGATCCTCGTGCACTGGCTTTACCGGAGAATAGCCCTCGAACATGTCCGGCCGTGGTGAAGGACCTCACTCTTCGGATCGGAGACTCCAAACCAGACGATACTACAATTGTTCGTAGGCTTTACCTGAAGCTTGATACCCATGACTGACGAGCTTTCCAGTTACACTGTGCACGGTGGTTACCCACTTTCCCGGAAGTCGAGAGCCTCTATTTGTGTGCAAAAAGCTCTAGGTCTGACGATGAATTGGTACATCTATTTCAGTCATTCTCCCCACCGTCCAGCAGCCTCGGGATAACTATATTAAGGATATAGACATTCTCTCCTCAGCTAGTCTTGTGTATGTGCTTTATCCCACACGCTCTTTGTACGAGAATCATGCCTGCCTGAGTGTGCCGAGAACACAAGTTTCATGGTGTGAATGTGAAGCAACGATGGTACAAGAATGTCTGATGGGTCGTTTGTCTCTGGGAACGAAGGCCTCTTTACCCCAACGTAGGAAATTTCACATTGGAGTACCGTGCTAGGTCTCTGTTTCGCCACCTCTACCATATTCTAGGTCCGCTTGGGTAGTTTAACAAGCTCCCTCACTCTGCAACCTTCTTCTATTCGAACCCCATGGAGTGCGGAAGGCTGCCCAGCTTTAGGTTATCGTACCTATTTAGATTCCACCCGTATGCAAGGACCAAACCCTCCGCTCGCGAGAGGGTGATGGTGAGTTTTACCATTTCATAACCTCACGGCTCGGGGATAGTATTGACAATTACTAGGCCGCTCTATACAGCGACGATATGGCCGCGCTATACAACGATGATACTATGTTAGCCGATGAAAAACCGAGACGACCCACATCCGTTAGTTCCGACGTCGGCCAGTCATACGTTGAATCGCAAACGTTTGTGTTGTTATTCCTCTACCCACTAAACTGTAGAAAACTAACCGTTTGTTTTCTTCAAGACCCGGAACATTGACATCCGTCTTCGACTCAGTGTGACAATTGGTGGTTTGATTATTCGAGGGGAATGGGCGTTATCGTCGTGGGTGCCATAGTACTGCTGAAAACGGTGTAGCAATCAGCGTATCACGAATCAATGCTATGCTACTGACAGGGCAGTCCATTCAGTGGAAATTTTGTGTACAACCATGTGCTGTCCTACGCTGTATTGTCAACGTTCCTCGTCAGTCAGTCCATCAGCCCTTATTGGTAATGACTTTGATCACATTATCATCCATAATACTGACTTCGGACGTTCCAGATCGGGCTGAGTGAGAAGTGGATATCTACGAAATTGAATATAATGTAAAGCGGCAGAGATAAGGCTGCTGCGACGGCACTAAACTACGGTCAAACGACGAGGGTGGGTGCGGTGGTGTGGTGGGGGTGTGGCAGGGTCCCGCAAAAATTAGATAAGATTAGTTCGTGCTGGGATATGCACTACTGGGCCATATAGGTAGGAACAACACCGCTATGCATAACTATGGATTTCCCTGATGCGCAAGCAAGGTCGGATCCTAGGCGGCAATGCCGCCCCCTTGTACCATTACCATAAACGGTAATCCTCAATTTGTGATTTCGTTTGGCTTTGACGCGAATTCGGCATTTCCCGGCTGAGTTCATTTCAGTTTATAAGGCTGTCACGCTCGCTTATACCTTCTTCTTCTTTTCCTTCATCGCTTTTTACCATCCCGTCGAGTTTGTTCGACGGTGTCCGTTCGATACCATCGTTGTGCCCTTGATAGTATACATTATACATTATACATTCGAGTACACAGTTAAAGAAGTAAAAAATACAATGTTGAACCACTAGGTACCGTTAACATCAAGCATGGTGTCAAAATCAAACCAACTACTTTCAGGGTGGCATTGCTGGATGCATTCATGTGTCCCGTGTCATCGCCGACTTCAAAATTCATTGCTGGATGCATTCATGTATCCCCGTGTCATCGCCGACTTCACAATTCATACTGGTATGTCTGAAACTAAGTTATTGAAGACCTTATCACTTATTGTTCCCCTCATGTCATCGCCGACTACAGAACTCTTATTCGTACTCCCTCGGATCCTCGCCATATCCCACACCGCTTTCCCCGATATCGTGCTCGCCGTGGAGTTTTCTGCTAGTGTGTACAATTACCCTTGGCATGGGGTAGGTTGATATCGGATTACGCTTCCATGTTAAGGGATTTATGGCTCCATCCTCGCCCTGTGCTTTTGTTAACGGGTGCTTATGTACGCTCTACCGCTGCTCTATTGCTCACCCTCATCTGCAGCGCAAACATCACAATGGCAACCAGTGCTGTAAGGTGCGGTATAGTGTGCCAAGCTGCACGAAGAATGGATAAGGCTGTAGGTCGCCCCCTTTTTCTTTGATGTCGCCTAGAAGTTGATGCCATTTTTTTCCATATGGAAATGGAGATATCATTTTCATTGCTTGATGTTGCCGCGAAGATGTAATGAGCCTCGCCTGCGTCATAAGTCTTGGTATGTGTGTCAGTTGCTGTCCATGTTCAAAGACTTATCTTACCGTGACGGTTTGCACTCGCCCGCTGGTAGAGTGTCGTAGCGTTTGAACCACCTCACTGGTTCCTTTATCAAACACGTAGATCGATCCGTCGTTGCCTCCGCCTACAACCATCGATCCTCCCTCCGCAATGACGACTTGCTTTGGGAATCCTTTCTTGGGATTTATATCGTATGTTCTAGTACATACTGCATCCTCCATTCTATGCAGGCTGAATCCGTTTACAGCATTGTCAATGACAAAGCTACTGCAAGCTGCATCGATGGCCGCATTTCCTCTGAATATACTGTTGTAAGATTTGCATTTGTAACCGTATAACCTGCACTCACATCATTCTCCCAATAGTTTTTGTTGCAAGAATTACACCATCCTTTCCGCGTAGTGTATGGCTATAAACCCAGTGAGTCGCTTCTTATTTACTGTTCTCCTGATTACTCACATTTCTCCATCATACATCCCAAATACCAGGACATCGGCACCATGAAAATACACAGCACGTGGCACAGTGGTTGGTAGCTCAACACTGAAAATATTCGATAATGTATATGGTGTGCCCACTGTCCAGAGCTGGATTCGCTTGTCGTAAGTTGCGGTGACAAGCTGATTATTTCTTTTGCACCAGCTGATTGCCATGATTTCTTGTCCCGTCCCTACCCGTCTTGCTAACGTTTCTTCGAATTCAGGTGTTGCCAACGTTGAATTTTGCTTCCAGAGAAAGAGATACCCAAGCCCAGTGCCGCAGCAGAGTATGTTGTCGCCCTCGTCTTTGAGAGTCAACCACTGTGCGCAGGTAACGGGATCTCGGGCATTTCGTGTCTGACTAGGCTTGCGCAGCTGCACCTTATTTTGTAGGTCCCACATTCGTAGTCCGTCGAAACCTGTAGACTTAAGTATTTTTATAGCCCCATACAGTTCTCGCTTACCTCCGCTGGCTAGGAGGCTGCCGTTGTTTGAGACTGCGAGACATAGTATGCCGTCTTGGTGAGCCGTAAGACGCCTTTCCAAGACGTAGTTGTGAACTGACTTGACCGGAAGTATGGATTTCATGGCTGGCTATTACTGTCCCGTTGAACTTTTCTGACTATTTATCATGCACGGGTGGCTATGATGCTGTTGCGCTCGTTGTACTGTATGTAAGTATGTAAGTTTTGGTCTTTGTCTTGGTTTTCTATTCTTATTTTTAATTTGACCCAGCACTGTCATTACTGATCCTTGTGTACCAGCCTTACCAACCTTATTGTCACCCAGCATTTTTCTGGCCTCATTATTGTCGACGGGCTGCAGTGGTTGCAGTGAATGTTATTCGTGGGTGTTATTCGCTACAAGCCTAACAACTTAAATTAATTAATGAATGCTTGGTTACTTATTGTCGGACGAGGGCTATTCGTTACGGGCCAAACTTTAAACTAATGGGGCGAGCCCAACTCGGTATGCGAACTTATTGCCGGGTGATGACTGATCTAAGTGCTTTTTGTCTTGTTTCATGGCCAGTGGTGAGTAGTTGATCTTCCCCCGCATTATAAGTTGCTGACTTGTCCAAGTTCCATCCCAAACCACCATGCAATCCAATTCCAGCTCCCTTCGTGCAAAACGCCAGCGTACGCTTTCTAGGTTTCGACCTTACCAGTCAGGGAGGCATGAACTCCTATCCCCTCCCCGCCTCACTCATAGCAAGGTTATGACCCGAGACACATCTAGTTCAACAACCGAGGTATGTAAGTCGCCAGGGTCACAGTTCCTTGGCATAACATTCGTCCATAGGACCAGAGTTTCCACACTGCTATGGACCAGTTATTATCTACGAAATCCGGTCATGGGCAGCCACTAAGTATGAAACATTTTTCTTATCCTCCGTATCTTACGGGCCCTGTAATTTAGGTGAAGATGACGCAATTAAGTCTATCTCTGATGCCCCATCTTTCAGCCCCTCCCGCCTCACTCGTCAAAATGCGGTGATTTTGGACGCCCTTGGGGCGGCCAATTGTTCATCATCTTACGGTCCTGCAGAGCCCGGAGGTGAGAGGCCTCCCTATTTTTTTGACTGGTACCAGCAATAATGTGATCAATGTAACTCTAGCATCCCAATCGATCTCATTGTGTAGTTACCCGGATTCGGTTCCGTGCCCATCATTGAATCCCCAGATTCCCCCCGGATTGAAGGAGAGTATTCATAAGGCGATTCGATATCACGTAAAGAAGTATGCGGCTCAGCTAGAAGCTAGTCTTTCCAACCAGATAGAAGTCGGGCTTTCAGAAGCTATTGACTTCACCCTGAATATCATAGAGCGACCCCTTGCAGAGACTCATCCGGTAAGTTTTTCTTTACTGCAGCTATTGCCTGATTGACTCCAAGATCCAGCTAGACTCCCGCACTACCATGTCCGCAGCTGTGTACTCTGACTCACCCTCTAAGGCTATGCCTGGCGCGTGGAAGCAATCCCAGTCTCCCTTATAAAACTAGATCTTTTTCATTTCCTCTGCCTGTCTTTCCTTGTGCTTGTGCTGTCTTGTTACCGAGAGCCGCTGTTGTACCTGTTGTACTCCGAACTGACTCATCCTCTAAGCCTATGTCTGGCGCATGGAAGCAGTCTCCCTTATAAAACCAGATCTTTTGTTTCCCCTGCCTGTCTTTCCCTGTGCTTGTGCCGTCATCGATTGTTACCTTACCCGAACAAGAAAATATATTGTTGCCATCACTACGATATCGTCCATAGCATATTAAGCTGGAGCTTGACGCGTTTCTAACCCCCAGACTATGCAGCAGCGAACAACCAATGTGAGTCCCCCATACTTCCAGTGAACACAAGTTTGACGATATTATAGGTTACCCCACGCTCGTACAAGGAGAAGCGCTATCGATATTCACCTAAGTATCAGACACCACCTCCACACTCCTGCGTGGTTGCTACTCTCCTATTGAGTATTATACTGCTACTTGGCCTTGCTGCCGCTATCGATATTGTGCACCACTTTGTCCCTCCCAACTCCCTCTTCGGTATCACATTTATCGTGGTTTGTGGATCAATGATGCTGGCTATTATGCAGAGTTGGGGAGATCTAGTAAAGGGGGATGAGAGCAATTAGGTAGTTTACTCCATACTGTGGCCGTCGACTGCTGTCAACCAATGTTTGTATTCGGAGGACTTTGCAAAGTAGTCTTGCAAGTCGATCGCCCAATTTTGATGGCACCCCGCATTTCTGCGGCATGCTTGAATAAGCAGGCGGGCGACGAAGACAAATCAAGGTCCATCGGAAACTGCTATCCGTGATCGCATCGATACTAATTGTCTTGCTCTGTCTATCATGTCATGCCTGGAAACAAGGTCTGTCGGTGTATCTCCCCGCAAACTCATTGATGCTAATTGTCTTGCTCATTGTCTTGCTCTGCCCATCACGTCACTCTTTGAGAACAAGGTCTGTGGGCGCAGCTCTCCGTGATCACATCAATGCTAATTGTCTTTGTTCGAAAACAAGGTTGAAAAAAGGCACACCAGGGAACAGCCTGGCTGTACGTATGTACTTACAAGTTTCTGTCCATGCAACAACACCCTTGTTGTCCAGCACAGTACAGCAACCATAGACCGAATACGACACCATGTGCGTATACTGGCCTATATTTTATGACAAGAGTTTTACTAATTCTATCTCAGAGCCCGTCCGCAACTTGCTCACATTACTCACTTGGTCTTGTGTCTGGTGCGCAAATGTTTGCATCGCAAAGTGATACCTTCAAAAGACTGATTCAAGCTCTACGTAGCTATGCCTGCTGCACGCACCGTGTTCAAGCAGTGCAAATGCGAGGAGTGCCTCGAAAGAGACACAAATGGCATTCGGATCGATGCACGAGTCATGCCTGCACATCTAAAAAGAGTCCAAGACGAGCGCTCCAGGTGCAAAGTCGACCCTTCAAAGGACCTTGCTGGCCATCTCTTTGCTCTTACCCTTACGGACGACGGACCCGATCCTAATGCTACTGCCGATAAGTTATGGAAATCGCGTGCTCAGTACCAGAAAGCAGGACCTAGCAGCGACGTCGTGGCCGGCTCACTCGCTACCCTCCAAATATCTGACATCACTGATAGCCTCAGCCATCTCCAGTTACAGTGATGCTCCCTCAGCATACCCATTGATCGCCCATGATACATCATCCGGCACTCGACCACCCGGTGAGCCCCGGACTGTGTCCCAGAGCAGCTCCCATCCATCCACCTCCATCATAGCTGGGCGCAGACTTCCGAAGAAGGACCATCATCGATGTACGGTGAAGGCACTTGAAATCCTTTCCAACGTCGAGGCTCGCAGTCAGCGGTGTTTCCGCCTTTTGTTGGACAATTCCAATGAGTGCATACCTTCCACCATCAGGCAAGAGCTTGAGCTCCTGCACCGTGCCACGGAGGGAGTCAAGCGCGATCATGACTTGGTTAACCCTCGCAAGAGAGACATTATCGCTGACCTAGACAAGCTTGAGGCGCAGCTGAGGTTACATGAGCCCTTGGAAAGCTTCTCGACAGACCCGGTCTTATTCAAAATCGGTAAGTTCTGTTTATACTAGTAGAGTTATGCTGACCGCAAGATCATTTAGATGACCAGCATCGCCCGCCAGTTGAACACATGGATGTTGTCGCACAGGTCGCAACTCTTATTGGCGTCGTGTGCAGTGTAATCATGGGTGTGGCCGAACGGGGTGGCAACTTCATCATGAACGCCCTTTCACTACTCCTCTACCTCGTATTTCAGCGCAATGATGGGACTCTCAGCATCTCACATGAGAATGTTCTGAGACAGATTCCATCAACTATGCAGAGTGCCTTGTCGAAGTTCAGTCTTACCTCAAAGGTAGTTCCATATGCGGTCTGTAATTGCCATTGTACATACCGGCCGACCTATGTTCCCGGGTCTGCGACACCGTGCTATCCCGCACAGTGTACAAATCACTTAACGCCGGAGACCATATGCGGTGAAGAACTCTTGGACATTTTACCCAATGGCGAGCGGCGGCCGAAGAAGACGTATTCTTACCATGACTTCAATGACTACCTCGCCAACTTATTAGGAAGAAAGGAAATTGAGACGATGATGGATCAGGCATGCGATGACCTCGCACAATCCCTTTCTTCGCCGCTACCCCGATTTGTCAAGAACCCGTTTGAAGCCCAGTTCCTGCGCGCATTTGGTGGCCCCGAAACTGGAAAACTTTTTATTGATCGAGGCGACGAGGGACGTTATGCCTTCGCCTTGCATGTCGATTTTTTCAACCCCGAAGGCATGACACAGCGTGGGGCGAGCACGTCGTCTGGTATCATCTCCATGGCATGTCTCAACTTACCCCTGGATGTTAGGTATAAACCGGAAAATATGTATCTTGCAGGCATAATTCCGGGACCAAAACAACCGTCCTTGGAGAGCCTGAACCACTATATTCGCCCCCTCATAGCTGACCTTGCAGTGTCATGGGAGCGGGGTGTCCGGTATTCAAGTACCGCGAATCATCGGAATGGCCGTGTCACGCGTAGCGCCATAGCACTTGTTGTTTGTGATCTCCCCGCTGCTCGCCACCTCGCTGCTCTCGCTGGAACGGGGAGTCATTTCTTTTGTGCCGCGTGCAGTTGTTATCACAAGCTTAACTATGGTCGTGTCGACTTTGAGAACTGGGTACTTCGAGACAAGGACAAGCTACGCTGTTATGCAGAGCAGTGGAGGGATGCCCCTACATCTGCTGAGCGTGAAAGGCTGTTCAAGCAGTACGGTGTACGCTACACTGAGCTTTGGCGGCTTCCATATTGGGATCCAGCTCGTCAGCTTGTAGTTGACTCTATGCATTGTCTCCTAGAAGGTCTTGTACAGCACCACATGCGAACGTTGCTCAGTCTTACTACGGAAACTACATCGCCCACTCAATCAACACTTCCCGCCTTCCATTATAACTTCGAGACTCTGGATCTGGATGTCGCTTCTAGTCTCTACATGACCACTAAGGAGGTGGGCCAAGTGTCTGCAATCCATGCGCTCCTGGTTGCCCAGGTACCAGGTGACGCTGTCCAGGTCACTGCATCGTTGGAGAAACTTCAAGACTCCCTGGTACACAAAAACAAGTCCTCACTGCGTTATGTCTGCCATTCACTGGGTTGTGTACCTGAAAAGAAGACCAGGCCGTTCAAAGTAGACTATGCTAAGGCGCTTGTCCAATGGGTAAGGGAGCATTCTACCTACAGATCTGCCACTAATTCATATCTAGCGCACTCAACAACCGCTGGTTGCGGACGCTAATATGGACATTCGTGACTGCAGCTCAAAGCAGGCCCTCGAGAGGATTAGAAGTGTTATCCGTACTACTGCGGTCCCATCTTGGCTTGGGTCAGTGCCGAAGAATTTTGGAGACACTTCTGCAGGTGTGATCAAAGCTGACGAGTGGCGATCACTCGTTACCGTATATATTCCCATTGCTCTTATCAGCCTTTGGGCGAATCCTGAGGCCGGGCTAAAGCCTACCCTTGATCATACGATGTCTCTAGTTTCTGCTATCCATCTTGCATGTGCACGGACTATGACTGTCGAGCGGGCGTCTGCTTATCACCAGAACATCGCTAGCTATGTGAAGAACCTGAAACAGTTCTACCCAACTTTCAACCTACGCCCAAACCACCATGCTGCCTTTCATGTTTATGACTATCTCCTGCTATTTGGACCCGTCCATTCGTGGTGGACATTCCCATTCGAACGTCTTATTGGAGTCCTCCAGCGTCTCCCCAGCAATCATAAATCTGGTGAGTTCATATTCTCCGTAATGCGTAATAACCTAACAAACTCTTTTCAGGGGAACTGGAAACATCTATGCTCCAGTCTTTTCTCAAGGGTGCAAAGCTTCGAGGCTGGATGTCACGATCAGACTGCCCGCCCATAATTCGCGAATGCAAAGTCCTCCTCGATCGTGCATACCTGTACCCCAGACAATGTCGACAATGATGGTGACGAGGTTGGCGTCCCCACCTCGAAGGCAACAAACATTCCCGAAGATTTACATGCCCTCATCGGACAACGCAAAGCTGTGATGCGTGCTCAGGCTCAAACACTCACCAGGGGTTTATTATTGCCAATCATCCACTCACGTTGGGAATTCACTCATCTTATTCTATCCTCAGGGCAATCAGTCGCTATCACCTGTGCCAGGAAGTATCAAGTTTATCTATGAATCTGAGGGATCTTGGCTCTTTGCAGTCCAGCGACAGCGCCCATTGACCGTTGCCAGCACTGACCCTTATGCTGCGTATCCGCATTTCCCTGCGAAACTTTATTCACCTGTTCTTGAAGAGAAGCTAGAAACCGTGCGAGTGGCTTGGGCTGTCGGTCACTATGCGCGTTGGACTGTTTCAAGTGAACATGCGGTAGTCCTCTCACTATGTAGGGTAAGTGGTTACTACTATGGTTGGCTTACTCTTGCAATAATCTCACGTTAATAGGATTAGAAGGTCATATAATGTATCTACAAATCAAATAGGATTTGTAGGATTTGGGTGACGGACTTGTACACTTGTATATGGACTCGTACACTAGACCATAGTACGGCAGGCCAAAGTCGGGTGATGATCAGGCGACCATTGGGCGAGCATCAGGCGAGCATCAGGCAATTCATTTATTCCATAGGCGACACATGAAGTTTGATAATACATTTTGTACATGAATATTCCTTCAAATTTGACCACTTGCCTATTGTTCGCCAGTATTTGGAGTTTTGACCCCTGTTCCTGCCCTGAATAAACTTCAAGTTTAGTCCGGTCATGAACCCGAAGACAAAACTTGAAGTTTTCGTGACCATATTCTCGGTGCTGAAACTTCACATTTGTGACAACATTTTCACCTAAGCAGCATGACCGTTTCCTTGTCAAGTTTTCACCTTCATTTTTTCGGCCCACGATACTTCAAATTATGCCAGTGCATAAATGTCAGGTTAAATTTATAATTTCCGATTCACATTTCCCACGATGTTTACGCCTGGGCTAAATTCTGCTAACCGCGTTGTGAGAAAGGGCAGTGCTTTTTGTGATGCACAAATATATTACAAATAGATTACAGTTGTCACATGTCACAGTATATGTCAGAGATGATATTATGGGCTACATAATGGCACACATTTTAAGAATCTGTTAGAGGGAGTAATGTTGATAGTGAGCATTATATATAGATACCACCAAAAACTTACCAATTCAACTCTAAATTATTGAGTACTTCATGGAACACTGCATCTTATTAGACCCCTCATACTCTGGAGGAAAGAGGACTTTGATTCTCTCCCCAGAAGTGCAGCATGACAGAACAACATAGAGTTGACCATGTGAGAAGACAAGAGTGCAGAGATCCAGACCAACATAGCAAACAGATTGACCTTGAGGTTTGTTGATGGTCATTGTAAATATGACACACACACTGAATTGACAGTGGGTGAATGGAATGGGGATATCTTCATTGGAAGGCTGAAGACTAATGTGTGGGATGAAGACTTCATTGCCTGCATGAGTACCTCCAAGGATGCAGCACTGTAATACCCTTTGTCAGATCTGCAATAGGACCATCCTGGTACCATTGCATAGCCACTGGTAGGGTCAATGTTTTAGGGTGGCATCAATATTCTCCCTCCTCACTGTCTTCATGTGTGTAAAGAAGCATCATCCTGCCTGTGTCAGGAGGCATCTGTTACATTCAAGAACCAAAGGCAACCTCATCATGTGCCTTGGGCTACCTATGGGCCCTCCCTGTTTTAGGGTGTGTGCTTGTTTAGTTCTGCTTGGCTCACCTTTCCCTGTCTCAGGGTTTTTAATTTACTGGGCATAATACCCCCCTTTATTCATGCTACCACACAGGGTGGGTGAACTCTATCATGGAAGGGTCCTATCATCCTGCTGCAGCTGAATGTCATGCCCACTTGCTCTTACCCATGTTTGTTTTGGGCTTGTGCCCACATGAGCCTGTCATTGTGGCCATAGCCACTTTCATAATCATTTTCTTAGATACCATCATCACTAACCCCTGCTGCATCCTCCATTATCCTGTACCCCTGTGCTGCACACTTGCTTGTTTTAGTATCCTTCACCCTGTCTTCAGCCAGTAGTATATAAGGGCCTTTCATTATACAGTGACTCAAAAAACCCTTTCAATGTTTTGCTGTTCTGTATTGATGGTGATGCCAAAAATCAGGGGAATTCTGAAAAATCTTGAAAGTATTCATACAGATAGCCCTAGGTCATGGCTTCAAAAGGGTACCTTACCCAAGTTGTTTGGCTTTGTTTTGGTTGAGATATTGCATGTTTAATCAGGACAACTCATTGAAAGGGTTTTTTTGCTGATGAAATGGCAGCATATTCATGGCAATTGGACAGCATATTTTATGGTTTGGAGCCCAACTTTTTGGCAGTCATGCATCCTAGTGATTACATAATATATCACATAATAAATTTGATGGTTTGTCAGCATGCAAACAAGGTCAACTGTTGAACTCAAGTCATTGATCCTCTACCCTGTACCATCACTCAATGAGGACTATTCTCTCAGGGAAATGTCAGCAAATTATGGTGTTAATGGCACTACCATGAGTGGGATGTATGCCCAGCACCATTGGTCTCTTGAAATAGTTGCTAAAATCCATCCCTGTACCATTTCTGCTACCAATGCCTGAGGGGTCCTGACAGTAATCAGTATTGGGAAAGGTGAAAATGCCATGGAAGTCATTCTGGCACTTCAAGACATGAAGAATGAACTAATCCCCTCTCAACTGGTGCATTTCTATGCAACAAAAGCTGGTATCAAGGTTGGGGAAGTAAAACCCTTCTTTACTTTCCAGGGGTTCTGGGTGGAATACCCTATTGGGCTGCCAGGGTGCAAATTTTTTCCCTTCCATCTGTCCTTACAAGTTTCCACTGATCACCTATGACCAAAAAAATCCTTTCCTGGTCATCCATAGTTCAGCACAGGACATAGTCTGGCTGACCCTGCTTGGCTCCTGGAGTGCAGAGGAGGGCATTGCCTCACCCCACCCTTGGTGCCACCTTGTCTTGTATAGAAATGCACCAGTTGAGAGGGGATTAGTTCATTCTTCATGTCTTGAAGTGCCAGAATGACTTCCATGGCATTTTCACCTTTCCCAATATTGATTACTGTCAGGACCCCTCAGGCATTGGTAGCAGAAATGGTACAGGGATGGATTTTAGCAACTATTTCAAGAGACCAATGGTGCTGGGCATACATCCCACTCATGGTAGTGCCATTAACACCATAATTTGCTGACATTTCCCTGAGAGAATAGTCCTCATTGAGTGATGGTACAGGGTAGAAGATCAATGACTTGAGTTCAACAGTTGACCTTGTTTGCATGCTGACAAACCATCAAATTTATTATGTGATATATTATGTAATCACTAGGATGCATGACTGCCAAAAAGTTGGGCTCCAAACCATAAAATATGCTGTCCAATTGCCATGAATATGCTGCCATTTCATCAGCAAAAAAACCCTTTCAATGAGTTGTCCTAATTAAACATGCAATATCTCAACCAAAACAAAGCCAAACAACTTGGGTAAGGTACCCTTTTGAAGCCATGACCTAGGGCTATCTGTATGAATACTTTCAAGATTTTCCAGAATTTCCCTGATTTGTGGCATCACCATCAATACAAAACAGCAAAACATTGAAAGGGTTTTTTGAGTCACTGTATCAGTGTATATCACTTTTGTACCACTTTGCAACTTATGTCATACTTTCCCCTTGCTATCTACATGAGTGCCAATCAAGGTGAGCTGAAGGCAGGTAAACCCATTGTGCTGCTAAAGTCAAGTCTACCAAAGTCTCCTGTCTTAGGGGTTCATTCTTGGTCACCCTCCTTGAGTCTCATTCAGTCCTCCTGTTTTAAGGGTCCTTGCCAGAGCATACTAACACTGGAGTGTTTCATCTGGGTCAAAAGTCTACTTCATACTGTATAGTCCCTGCATACCACAGTGGGAGTATGAGACATTATGAGATTATTCAATAGTTAGGCCAATTGCATGTCATTCTTCCTGTATTGTGTCTACAGTTAACCTGCATGTACTGTTCTTTGTGTTTCAGTCTGCTTTTATTTTGTGCAGCTACCCACAGCATATCAGGTGTTGCCCCCCATTTATGGTTGGCAGTAGTATTTAGTTAAACACATATAAGACCCCACAGGGATAACCATCATTGGATGTACTTTAGTGTCTTGCTACCATGCTTATATACACAATATACTTTCCATCTCAGAGGATCACCTGAGTGTTGGCCAAGAGAGATTGTAAACTATCACACTCTAGAGTTCCTCATGGGATATCTTTGGCCTATATCCTTGCTTCATCTCATAGTCATCATCACCACTCATGATCCTTTTAGTTGCACTGTGGTGCCCTTAGTAGTGACTCAATTACTGTAGAATGGTGGGAAAATATACACTGTAACATGATTGTGTAAGAAAGTGGGGACCACACCTGGCCAGAGTGAAGGAAACAGGGATGGTTTGCAATCTCCAATTGGGGAACATTCCTATTGGCTGCAGTTGACAGTGCACTGTACATATCTTTCAGTATTTTGGTAATTGGTGGTGCAATTTTCTGATAATGTACATGTATCATACCACATCACACCACTCCAATCACACACTCAAAAGACAGATTTGTGTAATAGCCTGTGTATCTCACAATTTGTACTGTGTATTGTTTAGGAAAATACCATTGTGTGATTTGCTGACCAATTGCTGTGCACGCGCGGCTGGAAAATACCATGCACACGCAGGATTCAGACGGAGTTTTAACGTTTGGTGAGCAGGGTCGTAGGAGTTCGAAAAATAGAGAAAAAGCACGTGGGAGTGGTTTCACACGCGTAGTCCCCTTATAATAAGACAACGAAGAAAGTAACCGTATCGTCGTACACCAACACACCCATTTCCTCACGCCCACCGTCTCCCTCTCCAGAAGAACCACGTAGGATCCCTCCTCCAACAGAAATTGGCTACGTGAAGCAACCCCCAGACCCGGAGCATCCCTGGAAAAATATGCAATTCCCCGACCTGCAATATATTCCTTCACCCGAAGACCTTAACACGCATAGCAGATAGCAGCCGAAGAGAGGTGGAGGTCACTAGATACTATCACCGTGAGCTAGATATGCTACATTGACACCGATACGCAAACAGACAAGTAAGACGAACCAGTCCTATGATGGGGTAACAGAATACGCAAGGGAATAACGGATAGATAATCACGAGAGCAAATGAATAGCAAAGGAAAGAAGCGTGTTCACAATCCAAAAATCAACCTCCCCGCCTTATGGCGGACTAGGGTCGGGTATTTGTCGTCGCAGATCTTCGACCTCCATTCGCAACTGAGACAGTGCGTTTGCTTCTTGTGCTAGATTGTCTCTAGCGATCGCGGGGGCATTTTGTACTCGCTGCATATCGAGTGAGGTAGGACTGTGTGAAGAACCAGGTCCAGCAAAGAAAGTCAGGGAAGATGTTCGCAAAGGAGAGAAGGGTAATGGGACGAGGGATGGATCAACTGGCTCTGGTGGGGTATCGGTGACACTGCATGGATAAGAGCTAGGCTGAAGAGGCGTCGCAAACTCCATGCTTTCTTCTGCTATACTAGCATCGACAGGGACCAGTGACTGGAATACGTGAGTCTCCTATAGATACCAATAATGTAATAGAAAACTCGCAGGGGACGTTCACCTGACCCGAGACCGTAAGACCTCAATCTCTTTCAAAAGCTCTGATTCGCGAGATTTCATCTCGGCCTTTGCCTTGTCCATCTGCTGTTGAAGGTGGCAGACTTGAGCAGACTAACCTATCTCCGCATCAGTACATGATAGTAAGGGCCAACAAACACATGTGCACTCACTGGACGCACTCCTTCCTCGATCCGTAGAATGTTTTCTATATTATCCGTCTTCATGCCAGACGCAGCCTAGCTTAGGATAAACGAACAGCAGTATCCACGAGAACGCGACAACATACCCGCCTTTAACTTGTGGCCGCTGCGACTAGGGCTTGTCGTTCAGCTCTCGCGGCCTCAACCCTGTGCAGACATTCACGAGCGTGGTTCTCTAATTGAACAATAGCCAACATGGCTGAAGGGGAATCAAAAGGCTCCAATGGACGATGTTGCAGTTCATCGTTTTGAGAAGGCAATGAAGGGGAAGGTTTGGAGGTGGGGTGGTTGAGGCACACGGTGTCTGTGTGTCAGGGGCTCTTGCAACGTACGGAACGACTGCCATTACTTAATGGTGGTGGCCTACTGTGAAGTGCCTTGGGACGACAGTCGGGGGTACTGGGCGAGGGCGCTGCATGTCTAGTTTCTTCCAGCTACCCTTTGTTATATCAGGCACCGGGACACTAAGAGCGGCGAGTATATGACTTACCTTCACAAGTATACCGCGGATCTCCGTCTCCATTGATCTATTTCGTGCACTGTTGCTCTCCAGGACACGGAGACAGTCCTCGTCCGAGATCGGCTTCGCACATAAACGGACCTTTGTCGGTACTTTTCGTGCCGGTAAACGAATGCAGTTTCCAGTTATTGATAATCGCAAGTGCACGGCTCACATGGGCATCGATTTACGAAAGGCAGTTAACGACGTTGATCGTTCGCAAGGACAGCCTGGGGTACGCGCCATTTGAAGCCCGAGTATTAGGGTTCATGTGCGCACCACACATCAGCAGCAGTTCTCAAAGTTGTCAGTACCCTCGCCCTCGCGCCTTCGATCGCCTTTACGTCCCAAATTTCCTCATCCAGGAGAACTGTCGAGTCGTAAGCTGGATCGTGAGCAGGTGTAGCAACGGAAATGGCCTTGGCTTGTAGTTCCGATTTCCTAGACCCGTGAGGGAATAAACAGGTCTATATGCCGTGGCAGAAATGACGGGGGTTGCGTTCACAGTGCTCGGTGATGGTCTGCTATTAGGACTGCTGCTACTACGATGGCAAAGACTTTTCGTCGGACAACCTTTTTTGCGATGAGGTGCACCGAGACGCACACCGGAGGGGTCAGGTTCCAGCAGAGGGACTATCGTCGGGTGGGAAATGCATTCCATAGCAGGCAGTTTGACCCCTGTTTTTAGTTTTCGCTACACGTGAGCTTGCTTCTGACTCCCGACTGCAGTACACTACGCAATTGGCTCGACCCTCTTGTCCTTGTTTGAAAGTTAGACACAACTGATCACGATTTCTCAGGCAATAGAAATGGAGAACTGCGACGCTTTCAAGCACTCTATTGTATCAGGTGCATTCAAGATTCATCGTGTATCGTTGTGGGTTTTCAGTAGGCTAATACGTTGGTTGTCCATTCAGTAGTCTCATGATCAGGTGATGGCTTGACATCGCCAGTCAGGAAATCTGACCGTGGTTCGCACATAGGCAACTGTATGGTTACTAGTTCCATTCGAGACCTCAGAGGAAGACGTCGCCGTAAGTTATACCCGCCTCCCCCGTATAGGAGTGCCCATATGGAGCTTCCAACAGGTTGTGATAGAGCGGAATTACTTGTTGCTGGAGTCAAGGATCAACAGCCCGTAGTGAAGGTATGTATATTAAATGAATGTCCACTGGGTTTTCGCTATTCCCTCTCTCATACAATACACCGAGCAGATTCGTCGCATCACTGGAGAGCGCACAGACATCAGACGCTGAGGAGCCTGTCCCTGCACACTCGTCGCCTGACATGGTCTGCAGAAGAACAGCCCGGATATCATCGACGGGCAACCCCAGCTGTATCTGGCCATGTATCGGCCGTTATCCAGCTCCGCGCACTGTCATCATTCTCCTCGCTAGAGCCGTTGCACTCGCCTTCCGGGAGACTGTTAACTTTGCATCTGGAAAAGGACCAGGCTGTCATCTAGCCGTCTCTTATAGTGGGTACCCGTACCTCAGGAACTTTTCCCATCCGCACCCATCCGCCTGTTATATGACCCTGATCTTGAGGTGAAATATAACACGGATCCCACTAGTCTCGTCCTTTTTGCCATTGAACGTCTTGACATCAGGAAAGATAGGGAGGAAGCGTTCGAGTGCTTCGTGTACGTGTTCTTTTTTTGGACACGTCTCGCGTAGACTGACATGTATTTATTGCTGGCGTGGCACTAAGCCCACCTCCCGTCCGGCCACTATGAAATTAGTTCACATTACCTCCCACTGCATACATCCTTGAGCCATGTGAAAGAGGCTGAAGAAAACACACGGGGGACTTTATCTTACTATGTGCAATGTATCGGTGGCGCCGCTGGACTAGGGCAGCTGTATTTGGAAGCTGGACTCCTCCATCTCGAAGGTGCCGCTTCCTGTCGTGCTCTCCGCTTCATATGCAACATTATCATCGGTTCGTGTTCCCGCGCAACCCCAACCTGAAAATGGTGCAGAGGCGTGGCAGCGGGACAGAGATGCTGCGAGCCGTTATTTCGACCGCGTACGTGCGATGAACTCGAATCTCGACGTCCCGGTGATTACGGACGAAAGGAGCGGACAAACCAGATCGGTGCATGAACTCGAAACGCCTTCGTTGGATATCCCGCACCACCACTCTGCCTCAGCGAGCGCCTACTCTGGCGAAGGGTCCATGTACTCGGAGCAGAAGAGAGTTGTCCTGACGAAGAAGGCAGGAACGGGCGAAGGACGAGTTGATCTTCATCGACGATGTCAAGGGTAAGGACAATATGGATAATGCCTGGTACTTGTATGTCCCTAGTCTCGTAGGAGCGGGAACAGCATTACTGGTCGTTGGGGCTATTGGCGCTCTTAGCCTTTCATCCCTGGAGGCGGAATCAGGGGTCTTGATTCTCTTTCTTACTGGGATAGTCCGTGCTTGCTCCGATATATACTATTGACTGCAAATCCACTGCCCTCTCATGCTGTCGTGGTGCGTTGGTTGAATAATATATATTGTCTCTTTCACTGGCTTGCAGGGCGGATGTTGATGGCTCCCAATGCATCACTACTCGGATCTTTTCGTCTTTACAGGGAAATGGTTGAGTTGATGATGGAAAATGTACAATTCAATGCCTGCCACTGTTCAGTTGTCCAGGTGCGCCAGGGAGGAAGGGAAATTGTGACCCACCGGTTCGACTACAATATCCTGATGACCATGTTCAGAGCACAATGACGACCACGCAAACTTCTGGGAGACAAAAGAGTGCAGCATTACCAGTTGGTGACTCTGCTCGTCTATATATTAACGGGCTTCGCCCGTGGGAACCCCCCTAGGCGCGCGCCTCCCACTCGGTCCCTTGCCTTTGTGGGCGTCGCTCCTCGGATCTGGCCACGAGAATTGCTTTTTGACACGTAAAAAACCATTTGGTTTTCGATCTCAGTCCAAGCCACTGAACCTTACTAATCTTTGGCGATAGGGCCATGTTCGTGGGGGAAATAGGGAGATAGACATCTTTTGATATCGATCAAGCTGCGAGTCGTCGTGAGTACACTCTGGCGACGGGCTTCACATGATCTTCCACTTGCCTTAAGCAGGCTGTACCGTGAAGGATAAGAATCATAGCATACTTCCGCATGGCTCCTGGTCGTCGTATCAAAAAGTGGTTCGAGTCGCTCTCGCCAGCAAGTGGCAGGGATTCTCATAACATCAGCCAACGCGACGCAAGTGATTTAGTTCCTGTTGCAAACCGAAGCTACGGGTGCAGGTATGATTCTTTCTAGCCTCCGATGGATGAGCTCTTGATGTGGGGATACAGCACCTAGCAATCTCCTCTGGCGATGCAGCGAGTCCAGTTCCAGCTCAGGTCGAAGCCAACCCCCAAGGTAAGTACTGTCGCATTTAGTAATTCCATGCTGTCTGACGTCGAGTCACAGCAACAATGTCTTCTGGATCCGTTTATCGCCTCGATTCTAAGATGGCGAATGAATACTTGAAGAAGATTGAGCGCTTCCAGATTTTGATCATGGGTAGAGCGAATGCGGGTAAAACCACCATCTTGCAAAGGGTCTGCAACTCTACGGATAAGCCAGAGATTTTTGACGGGAAGGGAAACAAGGTATGGACCTGTAGAGTCACTGATAGCCGTCTGACGACTTTTAGATCGAGAGGGACATCGTGCAGGGCACTTTGACAGTACGCTTCTATGTTTGTGGTGCCTGGAAATTCGTGTTGAAGCCGAGTGCATCCAGCGTGGTTATCATGATATCCAGCATGAGCTTGTGTTTCGGAGCAACCCAGGCTTCGTATTCTACGACTCCTGCGGGTTTGAAGTGGGCTCCGCACAGGAGTTTGACCAGATGAGAACTTCGTGACTGAACGTGCTGTCACTACAAGAGTGAACGAGCGCATCCATGCTATCTGGTAAGGATTACATCGTGAGTGAATGCAAGCTAAAGCAATGGATTAATCTAGGTTTGCATCCCCATGACTGACTGCCACAGGACAGTAACTGCTGCGGAGCAGAAATTCTTCAATGAGTGTGATACACCGACATGGTGAATACTATTGCTTAGAGATGGTTGTCATGTATAACTGCTGGCCTGCTTAGTTCCAGTGATAGTGTTGGTGACGAAGAGTGATGCCATGTATGTTGAGGCAATACAGGAGCTTGAAGATGAAGGTTCGGAAATAGAGGAACTCCCAGAAATAGTGGTGGCAGAAAAGGAAGGAGAGTTGAGGGACAAGTGCCTTGGGACATGTAAAGCATGAGCTTGATAGGTGCAAGTTTTCCCACCCAAGGGATATGTATCACTTCAGAGTGGGTATTTCCTCACTTCAGGACAATACTACTAAGAGCTACTGATTGGCAGGGATGCATCAAGAGGATGCAGATTGCACTTCCTTTGATGGAGTGCACAGCAATGTGCTGAATGATGAGGGTTTACAAAGGTTGCTTATATCAACACAGCAGTCAAGTATTGGATATGTATTAAGTATGCTGTGGACAAGTAAGTAAGCAACTGCATGGTGGAACAGATACTGATGTTCTAAAGGACATTGAGGCACTACATGGAGTTGGGCTATAAGGGAACCTTCAGGTGGATGTGAAAATCCTTGAGGGGAATCTGTTGAGCTGGTTTCCAAATTGTGAGGTGAATAACTAAATGCTACTGCCAATATGGGGCCAATAATTCATATCAACAGGATGTGAGTGAGTTGTATGCTATATTGGGTTCGTTGACTTGGGCCTCACCTAACCATCGTCATGGTGGTGTCATGACAGTATGTGGGTGATTTGATTGGCATGTTTCAGAGCTAGATCTGTGCTGAATGCCCTCACCTGACACATTTTCATGGTGTGGCATGTTGACAGGGAGGGAGTGATTTGATGGTATGTTCAGAGCTGGATCTGTGCTGAATGCCCTCACCTGCACACTCTTCATGGTGGTGGCATGTTGACAGCTTGTGAGTGATTTGATGGCATGTTCAGAGCGGATATCTGTGCTGAATGCCCTCACCTGCACACTCTCATGGTGGTGGCATGTTGACAGTCTGTGAGTGATTTGATGGCATGCTTCAGAGCTGGATCTATGCTGAATGCCCTCACCTGCACACTCTTCATGGTGGTGGCATGTTGACAGCAAGTGAGTGATTTGATGGCATGTTCAGAGCTGGATCTGTGCTGAATGCCCTCACCTGCACACTCTTCATGGTGGTGGCATGTTGACAGTCTGTGAGTGATTTGATGGCATGTTCAGAGCTGGATCTGTGCTGAATGCCCTCACCTGCACACTCTTCATGGTGGTGGCATGTTGACAGCGAGTGAGTGATTTGATGGGCATGTTCAGAGCTGGATCTGTGCTGAATGCCCTCACCTGCACACTCTTCATGGTGGTGGCATGTTGACAGCTTGTGAGTGATTTGATGGCATGTTCAGAGCTGGATCTGTGCTGAATGCCTCACCTGCACACTCTTCATGGGGTGGCATGTTGACAGGAAGTGAGTGATTTGATGGCATGTTCAGAGCTGGATCTGTGCTGAATGCCCTCACCTGCACACTCTTCATGGTGGTGGCATGTTGACAGCGAGTGAGTGATTTGATGGCATGTTCAGAGCTGGATCTGTGCTGAATGCCCTCACCTGCACACTCTTCATGGTGGTGGCATGTTGACAGCTTGTGAGTGATTTGATGGCATGTTCAGAGCTGGATCTGTGCTGAATGCCCTCACCTGCACACTCTTCATGGTGGTGGCATGTTGACAGGAAGTGAGTGATTGATGGCATGTTCAGAGCTGGATCTGTGCTGAATGCCCTCACCCTGCCACTCTTCATGGTGGTGGCATGTTGACAGCGAGTGAGTGATTTGATGGCATGTTTCAGAGCTGGATCTGTGCTGAATGCCCTCACTGCACACTCTTCATGGTGGTTGGCATGTTGACAGCAAGTGAGTGATTTGATAGCATGTTCAGAGCTGGATCTGTGCTGAATGCCCTCACCTGCACACTCTTCATGGTGGTGGCATGTTGACAGTCGTGAGTGATTTGATGGCATGTTCAGAGTTGGATCTGTGCTGAATGCCCTCACCTGCACACCTCTTCATGGTGGTGGCATGTTGACAGTCTGTGAGTGATTTGATGGCATGTTCAGAGCTGGATCTGTGCTGAATGCCCTCACCTGCACACTCTTCATGGTGGTGGCATGTTGACAGTCTGGTGAGTGATTTGATGGCATGTTCAGAGTTGGATCTGTGCTGAATGCCTCACCTGCACACTCTTCATGGTGGTGGCATGTTGACAGGAAGTGAGTGATTTGATGGCATGTTCAGAGGCTGGATCTGTGCTGAATGCCCTCACCTGCACACTCTTTCTTCATGGTGGTGGCATGTTGACAGGTTGTGAGTGATTTGATGGCATGTTCAGAGCTGGATCTGTGCTGAATTCCCTCACCTGCACACTTTTCATGGTGGTGGCATGTTGACAGGGAGTGAAGTGATTTGATGGTATGTTCAGAGCTGGATCTGTGCTGAATGCCCTCACCTGCACACTTTTCATGGTGGTGGCATGTTGACAGTATGTGAGTGATTTGATGGCATGTTCAGAACTGGATCTGTGCTGAATGCCCTCACCTGCACACTCTTCATGGTGGTGGCATGTTGACAGCTTGTGAGTGATTTGATGGCATGTTCAGAGCTGGATCGTGCTGAATGCCCTCACCTGCACACTCTTCATGGTGGTGGCATGTTGACAGGAAGTGAGTGATTTGATGGCATGTTCAGAGCTGGATCTGTGCTGAATGCCCTCACCTGCACACTCTTCATGGTGGTGGCATGTTGACAGCGAGTGAGTGATTTGATGGCATGTTCAGAGCTGGATCTGTGCTGAATGCCCTCACCTGCACACTCTTCATGGTGGTGGCATGTTGACAGCAAGTGAGTGATTTGATAGCATGTTCAGAGCTGGATCTGTGCTGAATGCCCTCACCTGCACACTCTTCATGGTGTGGCATGTTGACAGGTATGTGAGTGATTGATGGCATGTTCAGAGCTGGATCCGTGCTGAATGCCCTCACCTGCACACTCTTCATGGTGGTGGCATGTTGACAGGTGTGAGTGATTTGATGGCATGTTCAGAGCTGGATCTGTGCTGAATTCCCTCACCTGCACACTCTTCATGGTGGTGGCATGTTGACAGGAAGTGAGTGATTTGATGGCATGTTCAGAGCTGGATCTGTGCTGAATGCCCTCACCTGCACACTCTTCATGGTGGTGGCATGTTGACAGTCTGTGAGTGATTTGATGGCATGTTCAGAGCTGGATCTGTGCTGAATGCCCTCACCTGCACACTCTTCATGGTGGTGGCATGTTGACAGCTTGTGAGTGATTTGATGGCATGTTCAGAGCTGGATCTGTGCTGAATGCCCTCACCTGCACACTCTTCATGGTGGTGGCATGTTGACAGCGAGTGAGTGATCTGATGGCATGTTCAGAGCTGGATCTGTGCTGAATGCCCTCACCTGCACACTCTTCATGGTGGTGGCATGTTGACAGCGAAGTGAGTGATCTGATGGCATGTTCAGAGCTGGATCTGTGCTGAATGCCCTCACCTGCACACTCTTCATGGTGGTGGCATGTTGACAGCAAGTGAGTGATTTGATGGCATGTTCAGAGCTGGATCTGTGCTGAATGCCCTCACCTGCACACTCTTCATGGTGGTGGCATGTTGACAGAAGTGTGATTTGATGGCATGTTCAGAGCTGGATCTGTGCTGAATGCCCTCACCTGCACACTCTTCATGGTGGTGGCATGTTGACAGCTGTGAGTGATTTGATGGCATGTTCAGAGCTGGATCTGTGCTGAATGCCCTCACCTGCACACTCTTCATGGTGGTGGCATGTTGACAGCTGTGAGTGATTTGATGGCATGTTCAGAGCTGGATCTGTGCTGAATGCCCTCACCTGCACACTCTTCATGGTGGTGGCATGTTGACAGGTGAGTGATTTGATGGCATGTTCGAGCTGGATCTGTGCTGAATGCCCTCACCTGCACACTCTTCATGGTGGTGGCATGTTGACAGCTGTGAGTGATTTGATGGCATGTTCAGAGCTGGATCTGTGCTGAATGCCCTCACCTGCACACTCTTCATGGTGGTGGCATGTTGACAGGAAGTGAGTGATTTGATGGCATGTTCAGAGCTGGATCTGTGCTGAATGCCCTCACCTGCACACTCTTCATGGTGGTGGCATGTTGACAGTCTGTGAGTGATTTGATGGCATGTTCAGCTGGATCTGTGCTGAATGCCCTCACCTGCACACTCTTCATGGTGGTGGCATGTTGACAGTCTGGTGAGTGATTTGATGGCATGTTCAGAGCTGGATCTGTGCTGAATGCCCTCACCTGCACACTCTTCATGGTGGTGGCATGTTGACAGCTGAGTGATTTGATGGCATGTTCAGCTGGATCTGTGCTGAATGCCCTCACCTGCACACTCTTCATGGTGGTGGCATGTTGACAGTCTGTGAGTGATTTGATGGCATGTTCAGAGCTGGATCTGTGCTGAATGCCCTCACCTGCACACTCTCATGGTGGTGGCATGTTGACAGCTTGTGAGTGATTTGATGGCATGTTCAGAGCTGGATCTGTGCTGAATGCCCTCACCTGCACACTCTTCATGGTGGTGGCATGTTGACAGCTGAGTGATTTGATGGCATGTTCAGAGCTGGATCTGTGCTGAATGCCCTCACCTGCACACTCTTCATGGTGGTGGCATGTTGACAGCAGTGAGTGATTTGATGGCATGTTCAGAGCTGGATCTGTGCTGAATGCCCTCACCTGCACACTCTTCATGGTGGTGGCATGTTGACAGCGTGAGTGATTTGATGGCATGTTCAGAGCTGGATCTGTGCTGAATGCCCTCACCTGCACACTCTTCATGGTGGTGGCATGTTGACAGAAGTGAGTGATTTGATGGCATGTTCAGCTGGATCTGTGCTGAATGCCCTCACCTACACTCTTCATGGTGGCATGTTGACAGGAGTGAGTGATTTGATGGCATGTTCAGAGCTGGATCTGTGCTGAACCTGCACACTCTTCATGGTGGTGGCATGTTGACAGCTTGTGAGTGATTTGATGGCATGTTCAGAGCTGGATCTGTGCTGAATGCCCTCACCTGCACACTCTTCATGGTGGTGGCATGTTGACAGCTTGTGAGTGATTTGATGGCATGTTCAGAGCTGGATCTGTGCTGAATGCCCTCACCTGCACACTCTTCATGGTGGTGGCATGTTGACAGCAGTGAGTGATTTGATGGCATGTTCAGAGCTGGATCTGTGCTGAATGCCCTCACCTGCACACTCTTCATGGTGGTGGCATGTTGACAGGAAGTGAGTGATTTGATGGCATGTTCAGAGCTGGATCTGTGCTGAATGCCCTCACCTGCACACTCTTCATGGTGGTGGCATGTTGACAGGAAGTGAGTGATTTGATGGCATGTTCAGAGCTGGATCTGTGCTGAATGCCCTCACCTGCACACTCTCATGGTGGTGGCATGTTGACAGCTTGTGAGTGATTTGATGGCATGTTCAGAGCTGGATCTGTGCTGAATGCCCTCACCTGCACACTCTTCATGGTGGTGGCATGTTGACAGCAAGTGTGATTTGATGGTATGTTCAGAGCTGGATCTGTGGCTGATCTTGGTGGTATGAAAGGATGTATGTGCATTCAGGGAAGTAGTGGATATTTACTGATTACCTTCACTTCCCTTCTCAATTGCTTTTACTCATGGTTGTAAGTCATTCAGTATGTGCACTGGATGCCTGGTGATGCTGATGGCTTTCCTATGACCACCTCATATAGCTGAATGTGAGTAAGCACATGCATTTTGGAGTATGTTCTGATTCCCATTGTGTATTGTGTCATTGGTGCCTGTTCTGTGACAGGAGGTGGGCATCCCCACATACACCTCACTGATTGGATATATTATTCACTCATGCTGTGGCACATACTGTTTTCAATGCATTCCATTGACATTTTAGCTTGTAAGTGTTGGATTGCTATCTTCATGTTCCAAGTCCAACAATTTATCACAGGCAACCTTTGAAGTGGATGCTGACATCCCAATGCCACCCCTACCCCAAGATGTCAATTTGTTGAGGAAGTTCCAAACGTTCAATCACAGCTGAACATGCCATTGGTAGGGTTTGTCATTGTCTGCATGTGATTTACTTATTCTTTAGGATGCTTACTTGTTGCTAGATATTCTTATTTTTTAATGCAGCATGGGCAAATGTGGAAGAAGGTTTTATCATTGTCTGTGAGGAATACAAAATCTCCCAATACACAGACCACTATTTCAAAAGCTGCAAAGCAGTTTTTCATGCTTATGATGGTGATATAAATCTACTAGTGCAGCTATTGTCAAAGTTATCATGGAGAATTGCATGTGTGAGTGGATATT
>JANFAE010000451.1:0-82902 GCA_024613145.1 Pisolithus marmoratus
GGTGCTTGAGACAATAATAACCTAGTTCGGTCAGGAAACCCATACTGCGAGATGGTTACAAGGCTATGAAAATTCAAGATACAGTCCCCCCAGCTCTGTCTGCAAGTGCGCGGAGCTGTCATGACATGTGAGTCGTGGAATAGGTCGTCAACAAGCCTCAGGGTAGTCTTCGTGAAGGGAGTAGATTGACAGAATCATTAACATAGACGAAAGTCAGCTAGATTATGTATATGAAGAAATAGTAGCGTAGCGACACCAATCGTCATTTCCTAGCTAGGCGTGTATCATCCCCCATACCGTCCAAGGATCCTTAGGGTGCATGCAATGTTCCCTCTCCTTCCTTAGCTTTTCCACATAAATGTATGTGAACACAAGCAAATCAAGCATGTCACCATCCAGTCTGGATGGTTCACCGGAACCAGAGAATCTACATCCTTTGTGGAAGTCATACTCGCGGTATCGCATACGGTATGCGACTCTACTACCGAAATGTTGTCGGTACGCTTTGCGTCTGCGTCCGCGGCACCTCGTACGGTGGCATTTATATCGAGATAACCGCCGTCCCGCGATTTGACGAACGGGAACCAAAAGTTACGGCGTCGGTGATACTTTGCAATTGGGATAGGGTTTGGGGCGCCATTAGCCCGATATAACTGCATGGGCAAGTTCTCAGCGCCGGAATTCGAGGGGGAAGTAGAAAATATAGTCTACCGTGCATTTCAAGAGACCCAGCTCCCAATGATAGTTATGGCCATCTGAACCCTTGAAGACACGCTTACTACGATGGTGGCAGTAAGTGATCAAGCCTCAGAGAAGAGTAAATGGTTGACAGACCGACAAAGCCCACCTTTCGCTGGAATGAAGTCCTTGGAGTTCGTCCCCCCACCGCTCAAGTCACCTAAACCACCATCACTCTCAAACACACGAAGCTTTGAGGGAGCAAGTGTATGCCATTCAATCTCCCCAAGCTGCTTGAACCCCTGGTGAACGAGGTCCTGTTCAAGGTCGGTCTTGAGCGGGGGTGCGAGGCCGTCCGCGTAGATGGCACGACCAGGGGCTACCTTCCACACCGTCGATTTGCGTGGGGGTCCCGAATCCCTTGCAAGGGGTAGTGGTCACTTTGTAGAGGGCATTGCCAAATTCGTCGCTGATCGTTGCATGACGAACAAAATCGTCCGAAAAGACAAGTTTCATGGGAAGGTTCACCTGTAGCGGTTGACTAACAGTGCTGGAAAGTGAGGATTGTGGGCAGTGAAGGGAATTCCAGACAGATCAAAGGCTTGATATGGTCGGCCGGAGTATACAGGACTGCGGAATGCAGTGGTGGTTAGGCGTACGGCAGTATGCATGTTGTTCACTTGCTATGATGGCGATACTTGGACATGTGTGCAGACCCTTGGCGTTTTCTACTGACCAGGGATGGTCTGTGCATATACCTGCCGCCTTTGGGCTGTGGGCAATGCTTGGCCTTCAATCGTGTGCCCACTAGGCAAGCCGAGCTCAGTTAGTCGACGAAATTCAGCGGTGTACACTGCACCAACATGCGAGTTGCCGTAAGCTTGGAAGAATTTGTGTGTAGTAACTTCAATTGTGGATGCATCTTGCGCCACGGTCTTGCTTCGCGCCGCCCACTGCATTACATAGTGCTCAGCCTCTCGCTACCATGCCCAAGGCAGCCAAACCGGCTCCACATCTGAGCAAACATCGCAAGATATCTGGCCATTCTGACAGTACCGTTGAACGAATGGCCCAACGGAATGCATGCTACATGAAGATGTTTGATTAACATGCAGACCTCGTCAGAGGCAAGGGTATTGAAGAACTAACTAATGCGTATCATCGGGCTATAAGCAGAGGCATCCTGTCCGACAGTACGTCCATCACCGACGGTGATCTTGACGCCATGGAGCAGACTCTTTGCACTCCCACTGCCACCCTTGATGAGTACGCCTTTGTTTCTCATTTTCATGTACATGAGCTGACTGACATGTACACTAGTCATGTCTCTGTCGGCCTCTCTGCTCACAACCTCCTTCTATCACAAATGGAAGCTATGAAGAAGCTACCGCATGACATTATGGTTAAAGTTGATGCACGAACCATTGAACTTAGGTTGGCAACCATCAACCCTCCCTCATGACTGACGTTTGAACTAATTTACATTCTGATGCAGGTCCCAGGAGCAGAAGAGAAAGCCTGTCTTGCAGCAAGGCAAGTGTACACTTCTCACACCACCCAGTCCTCTCCCGAAATTGGAGAGATCTCCTATTGGTTGCCCTGTTCCACTCAGCAATGCTACTATCTGCAACATGCTAGCTTCGCCATGTACCCTAGTCGGGAAGCGATTTGTCCTCCAGGATGCGGATGTATACTATTGTATCACGTCTGTCACAGCTTCATTGAATGAATGCATGTTCAGTCTTCAATATGAGGACACAAGATATGGGTTTCATGTCTTTGGACTCCGAAGATTCAACTAACTCCCTCTAAGCTATCCTTCTGAAGATGTCTCCGCAAAGGAGATGGAGGAACGCCTGATGAGTAGTTATATGATGTAAACCAGCTTTACAGTTGATAGCAGTTGATGTGGTACTAGTTGTCAACTCTACAATATTGCTGAGGTCGTTTCAGGACGCCGGCCGACCGTGTTCTGATCGTTTCACCTGCGGTCTAAGATCACACGTCTTGAGAACTGCAGAAACAAACGCATACGTGCATCGCAAACGCAATCAGTAAGAAATCATGTTTGTGGTATCAAGGGATGGAACTGGCTATTTGCAAGCGGTGTTTAGGGGACACTGTAAGGACATTTTGCTCAGATGGACGCCTATCTTAACTTCCGACCACCTTTCACTGATAGAACAAAAGTTACGACACCGTAGCTTTTCAGCCGGATGCAGCAGTCGAGCTGATGGGGATACTGAGACCTGTTCCCGAAGGTCAAAACTCAAAAGGTACCCGCCGATTACTAGAAGGTCCTTGGACCAGCTCCAGCCTCCCGGTGGAGACGATGCCTTCACTAATAAGCTCAACGAGGTGTACTACTTTACCATGCTGGACAGTGTACCTTCAGTTAGACTAACCCATAACTCCAGCAACCCGCTCCTTCAATCTTGGCCGATAACCGCCATCTCGTTTTGAAACTTCTTCCAACGTGCTTCGAGTACGCGCTGCATTTCTTTGTGCCCTATGTACCTTGAACACGACGTGATAGAAGTTACCCCTCCGTGTCTTGTACAGACACAAGTTGAAGGAGGTGCTACCTTCTTCAAATTTGACTACTGCGCACAACCCGCTTTCCTGCCTCAGAGTTCTCAATTATATCTCAGAACCTGTCTTCCATCTCTTGGAGATGTATTCTGCATCTAGGAGAGTTTCCGCGCCAAGAACAACCACACGCGTCACCATCTGAGCAAGTACACGCGTCTCGAAGCTGAGTTAGCGTGCATCGAGTATCGATTGATTGATGCTTATGGAGTCAGTAGATAAGGTTTTTGCCAGTCCCGCCACAGTTGCGTCAGTGAAAATGCCCAACCCTGACTTCACTGCTCCTGAGCGACCTTTCAAGTGGATGTCTTACTCGGACGCTATCGCGTGGCTCAACTAGCATGAACTTGACATGGTCCCGCAAGCGATAGTCGGAGACGACGTCGAAGAAGCCGCAGAACAGAAAATGACCGATATCATCGAGCAGCCTATCATTTTGTATTGTTTCCCAGCTGAGCCCAGGGCGGTTTGAGAGCTGTGATTCGCTCATGCCAAACGTTGGCGAGATCGTCAGAAAGTGTTTCAAGACGACACAGTCGTCTATGGCTGGATTTCGAGTGGTCACATACTAAGGTAGATCGATGAGGATTGCGGACGGCCCAGACCTGCTGGCGGCCTATGGGCGCGAAGGCATCGACCCTAAATATGGTACATGCCAACACAGTGGATACGGTCTGGCGTAGAGGTAGGCTCCTTTGCAAATCGCTCGTCAGGGACTCGTTTAACGCTTCCTTTATCTCATAGCGTCTCCGTGCACGGATGACAAACAGATACACTACCAGGAAACGTTCGTTGTACTCAAGGTACGTTATCCGTTGACTTTGACTTTTTGTTTTGGAAAGCTGTAATGATGACGCACAACGTAGACGGCCGGGGCGTGCTACTCCTTAAATTAGTGCATTCATTTGCATAAGCATGCTGAGTACCGTTATAGACTTGGCTTTAGTAGCACTGTCCCATATCGACCGTTTTGGCTTAACAAAAGATCGTTCGCTCAGAAGCGCTTTAAGAGGTGCCTAAATATTTGGCAAACAAAACCCTCCACAGCAGTGCCAATACAGGGCGTTCGATGGGGAGTTGATTGGGCAGCGACGTTGTGAATGCAATTTTTGACAACTTGGGCGCTGATCAGTCCTAACCACTTTCCTTTTTTAAGGGAAAAGGCAGAGCCGCCAAAACCAATGGACCATGTGGTACAATCTTCCTCGATGATGCTTCTCTCGCCTAAGCTACTTTTGTAGCGTAATAGGTGACTAAATAAATTCAAGAGCTTGTGAGGCGCAGTGAGAAATGACAATATAGGCAACCAAGCGGCGGAATTACACTAATCAGCGAGATGTTGCACGCCATCATGACCTCGATTACGACCTTTCGTCCAAGTTGTATGCAAGCTCGATATCATCCTACGTATTCTCCATCCTAGAAATACCAAACTTAAACGAGACGCTGCCATCGCCCTGCTTGTGAGCTCCAGTTAGCCTTGGCTTCCGATTGAGCAATAAAAGAATTCAAAAGCTGACATCGCCTTCACGATCGAGCCAAGTCACTGCTAGCGTGATTTGGCAATATGCTTCTTGCACACAGTTCCACCTCGGCAGGCCAGCCAACTCGCAGGAGAACAGCCAGGTAAGCTGTGTGCCTCACGTGCGATGATAGTGGGAAGGACCTGGACTCCTCTGCAATGAAATTGACTGGCATCATCCTGCATGTTTCGCTGATATATGAGATTCTGCCACTGAGCGCTCCTGTTGAACAGCCCCGTCTACTAACACGGAGTGAGTTGGCACAGAATGTGGAGCCCTCATTCTTGTGAAAACCTAATTCTCGCTCGGAGGCCGCGGAATACGTCCCTCTGAATGTTTCAACATGCCATACAGCTTGCCGATTATGATTAGAGCTCGGTGGGGAACTTGTGCGAATCAGTGGTATTAGACCATACTAATCCGATACTAGGTGATATCCTATTAGGTGGGACCTGATCAGAATAGGCATGGCCCCACTGAAGGTTGACAGCGCTGGCGTCTCCTGCCTGGCATCAGAGATGCTCAAAACTGCACATGGCTGTGGCCGGTGGACCGTTCAAATGGTTTTCTCGTTCCACACGTATATCTTCATCTAGGCTGTTCAGCTTGCTCTCCAGGCATTCCTTTCACTCCTCGGTTGCCATGGACCTCTAGAAAGTATTGCGAATTGGTGATTATATACATCAATTTAGTGCTAACAGGCCAGAATTTGATAGGTACCTGTACAGCTTGATGTCCGCATAATCTATCTACCCCCACCACAGCGTCATAATCCCTAACATCGTGCCTTGCTATCCGCGGCCATCGCTTCCTATTGGTCCATCCGCTGGTCAGTGGGAACGGGCATGTCAACCGGCACCCCTGTACATAAACGTCAGTCAACAGGACAAGTGGCTATTGCTTGTTGCGAGAACGTTTGTATGTTGACGTTGACTGTTCCCGCTAACCCATCCCGGATTCCTGGATGAACTTACGCTCGGAGAATTGTGTAGATCTCCACGTTTCCAAACGATTTATTTTAGGACTCATGCAAACTGGCAGGCCATCAGTGATTAGTAGATGCTGTAGCGCCAAGTAACGTTGGTTGGGCAGGCGGTGCATCACCATCCAGAGAACAGAGAAGATTGGAAGGGCGTTTATGGTAAGGTATATAATCCGTGGTCGAAATTCTGATGGAATTTGAACTTCCTGTCCAGTATCCTAGTGTCTCACCTCGACAAAGAAATGGTCAACTCGGAGTACCGTTGGTTGGTGTACCCAGAGTTAGCGGCGCCAATTACTTTCATGGTGTATGACTATCGTGAGCATGCTTTCGTCCCGTCCTCAGCCTTGCAGTGATATTTGCTGGACGTAGTGCTTAATTTGGGTGAAGAGGCATGTGTCCTCCTCGTTCGTCGGGCAGAATACTTACAGTCGTCGTTTGCGTCGCCAGATCAAATATATTTGGGTATGATACAATCACTTGTTCGATTCTGCCTGCAGCTTTTTACGAGTACCATAGCAAGGGGAATGGAACTGGAATACGGCGAGAATCAACATGATATACTTATTCGTAATGTCATCTTTCTCGCAGCCTGACGCGTCCTCATCTCCGATATAGCTGCGGTACTTTGGAATGGTTTTCGTTGCGTATGTGGACCAGCCCCTCCGTCATGGTTCTCTCACATTTTAAGCGGAACAGTTTTGGACTAGCTTCATGTAGGCCGGTGTCCGTCATGCTTGTGGCTGTCATCTAATCTGAATCCCTTCACACAGCCTGCTTTATCGTCGATCATGGAATGCAGAATTATGTATGCATCGAAGCCGATGTTTCTGTGCCATGCTGAGTTGCTGTGGATTTCTACAGGTTTTTTTAATAGGGTAAGTGGTCGTTTTCAGCAACGTGTCGAAGGTGATTGGATGAATTCTTCCCCATTAGCTGTAAGTTTCCCCGACACACGTTCTTTACCCGTCAGTTGATCCTGGATAAGACACGACGGGACCAGCGTTGTGTCCTCAAGATATTCCTCCATATGCCACCGTCAACGCCATCTTCCTTATTCAACTTTGGGTGGGGAATGTTTTCTTTTGGACCGTGCAAGGTAAATAAATACGCTCAGAATTTTTTGGAGTTTCTTACTATCTCATCAATTCAGTCCTCCTTCAAGCGCGACTTGGCGCCCTTTATAGTACTCATCAAAAGCATACCGACAAGGTTCTATTCGTGATGAAGCTAGGGTTCGCCATCGAAGTCACGGTCATGTTGGCCGTGACGGTATTCTTAACTATACGGCACGTCGAGAAAGATGTCCGTGGTATTGTGTCGATTTTCTACCTCAACTACGCCGCGCTTGGAGCTTTCGAATTATTGTTGCTTTGTCTCGCTATCTTCGCGGGGAAATTGTACTCGAAAGAATCCAGTACTCGCCTCGCCGAAGTTATCCTTCAAGGGAACATCATGTACTTTTTTGTGTACGTGCACTCGATTTTCCCACTACAAAAGGTCCTAGTTGAAAATCGTAGAAATATGTTCGCTGCGGCTGTCTGCGCCGTGCTAGTATGGTTCGAATCTGTAAGTCAACGATGGTCATTCTCAAGTTTATCCCCTACACATACATTCTGAATGAAACGTTTACAGCCCTGCTCCTTAGTATTTGAACAAATGGGAGTAGCTGCCGTGGCGATATCGGGTACTCGCGTTATTTTAGGCACCCGGCGTCCAGAGTTACGGAAGGTGATCGGTTGTGGTTTGGATGAGAAGTTCACTGGACTGGACGTTTAGACTTCACTATAGCATTGGGCGTCAATACGTAGAACCACCTGTATGATTAGCGCATCTGGATACAATAGGTGCTGTATTATCACTTCTTGTACAGGTATCGGAACACCATGGATGACAGGGTGGAGCGTTGGATATCTGCTTGCAGTGAACAACTGGTTCTGAACCACAATCTGGCAGTCATTCTCCTATTCGCTGATTGGCAAGGTTGATTCCCCATATATGTATACCGGTCTGATTTCTTGAAGCACACAAGGTAAATCATTTCAAATATTTCTACGTCAGATCCTACGTCAATCTTCTCATTAGGCGCAAAACAACATGAGTGCATAGCTACGATATGACGATATGGTATATATGAGGCGCAGGCAGTCAGACTTAGTCTGTCTGTCGAAGAGTAGCTTTAGATATGTCCCAACAGCGAAAAACTCAGTATCCTCGAACGACGGTGTGGAAAGCATACGAGCCATCCATGTCTCCGGCCGAACGAGGTACCCTTCCATCGTTTATTATAGCCCCGTTCAGTAAGAAGTCTAGATCAAAATGCGCGTCTTGCGCCCCCACCGTTCTCTCCTGGACGGCACGTGGCAGGTGCCAAACTCAATCTGTCTTCCCTGGCTTGGCAAGTGATTCTTTCTCCCGCGCCGCTGCACGTTCCGCAAGGTCGACACCAACCAGGATCTTGCTTGCTTTCCACAGCTGTACGACGTTGATCACGTTTTTGATAAGGCAGACTGGGAAGGTGAGGATAGCCATGACTGCGGGCCACGTGAGGGAAAGAAGAAACACAGGCAGGTGTGACGCGAGGGGTGAAGGGAGTGAGGCGGAGATGGGCGTTTGGATCCATTTCATGAGGTAGAGCGAGACAAAGAATAGCTCATTCCCTGCACAGATGCAGAACAGAGTTCGCTGTATGACAATGAGTCCGACTTCTCAGCATAAAAAAGATAGAGAGCGGACATACAGAATCGTTATAGTAGTACCACAGGATCCGGCTAACATCGCTTGTTACGAGCTTATGGCTCCTTGAGCCTGTCACAAGAGAACTGGGATGGTGCATCAGCTCGCAGGGGTCACAAAGGTGACGTATGGGAAGGTTACTGCATCAGAGAGGTGGACTACTCACCTGTACATGTGCATGTAATGACTCGAAAAGTCAAGCGCGATAAGGAACTGGAACAAGATCGCATAGCTAGGGTACGCAGAAGAGAGGTAACACAGGAGACATGACGTTGTGCATCTGTGTTTGGGCACAGCTCATTAATATGGTCGCTGAAGAAGCGCAGGGAAAGGCGCACCGGTCTGTGACCATATCCAAAACTGCGCCAAACTTTGACGTCTGACCCAGTGCCCGTGCAGCTTGACCGTCCACTGCATCTAGCAAACAGGAAATGCCGTACAGCAGGGTGCAGTATCTCGGGTGATAGCTCATGAAATGCAAGGAGAGGCCGGCAAGGATAACACGTGTATACCCTATGCGCCAGCGAGGTTAGTGTGATGTAACGTCGGGGACGAGGAGACGCCGTACCAATTAGGTTTGGCACGAAGAGGAAGACGTTCTCGGAGTATGACTGAGCGGTGGCGAGATCGACGGCTACCTTGGCGTCGACAACGTCGATGGAGCCACGCCGCCGGATTTTTTGTGCCATCGGAGTCCGTGCTGGAGGTGCAACAGCTGAAGAATGTGCGCGTGCCGAGCCGTTGGAATGTCTGGTCATTGCGTGAGTGGGAACAAGTGGTGCAGGAAAAGGGAGGGGGGGAGTATTATTCTTGAGAGGGGCCGACTGCGATGACGTTGGTTTCGTCTTTTTTTATAAAGGAATGAATTGCGGTTTGGTTAGTCAATAATGGACTGGCTGAACCACGCAGGTCGTGCGTGGGGGGCAGTTGAAATGCTTGGAAACCGTGAATTTTACGGTAGCCGACTCATCACGTCAGCAGACATGTACGTGCAGTAGAAATTAGAATCGGTCCATGCCAGTAATACACCGTAACTAGGGAGGGATATAAGTATTAAAAAAAAGACCATTTGCAGCGATCTATGCAGTCGTCGTCGCGCTCGGACTCGCCGTCGATGAACTGGAACTGGAGCTGGAGCTGGAGCTGGAGCTGGAGCTGGAACCTGGCGGGTGCTGGGAGAAGTACACTCCCAGTCCAATTCCGAGAGCGACAAGGATGATCACCACTGTTAACCAGAAACATATCCATCGCTTCCGACGGGCGGAACGGGCATGCCCAACAGCGACCTCAACCTGTTCCGTTCTAGATCAAATTTAGGGCTGCACCTGTGTCCAAGAAAGCAGTGCGGGTAGGACTCACCCTCTTTTGGTGTCGGCGTCGACTTCCGCTGCCCTTGTATCGAGATTGTCGACCTTTTCCTGCTGCTGTTCTATAAGAGTCGCCATCTGATTGTCAACCATGTTTAGTCAGACATTCGACTCGACGGGTGAGACTGCGACTTGCGTCATTAAATAACTGTGCGAGCTCAGCAAGGGTATGCTCGATGCGCTGGATGTCTTGGTGACGTTCTTGCACTTCACGGTACGCTTGGCGAGACTCTCCATAGCGGTTGGAGGAGGAGATCTGCATAAAGTTGTGAGTATGCGTGCCTGAAGCAGTGATGGATGGGACTAACAGCTTGGAGGAAGATGCCATCCCCGCTGCCCTCTGTGTCGTTGACGACTGCGGACAACTCTTCGGGGGTTGCGTTGGGCTTGACTGAGGAAGGTATCACTACCTATAATGCCACCAGAGGGATCAACACACCAATTTTGAACTGGCGTTCTACGCGATCCCGGTACCGTTGGCGATACTGCTGTTCGACGGTCTGGTATCTCTGAAGTGCCTCGACAAACTTTCCATGGACGAGGGTGATCTGTGCGAATCATATCTCGAAAGCGAGACGGAACACGTACGCACGGTCAACTCACCCTGTTTTTCCTAATTTCGGCATCATTTCTGGTTATTCCGCTGATAGGGGTTTGCAGGGCTTTGATGCGTCTTGACAGGTCGTTGCTCAATGCTCGTGTAGAGTCCGTAAGTTCTGCAAGCTGAGAAGTATTGGCTGTGGACTGTTCTTCCGAGAGGGCATTCAATGAGCGGGCATGGAGGTCGGCGATGTTGGCAATGTTCGCGTTGAACTGCGAAATCGACTGTTGGATGGAAGTCACCTGGACACGAGGTTGGGACAAAGACGAAGCGGTGGACAGCAGGCACGCACTTCTGCGTAGAATCCAGACATGGTCGAGATGTCGTTCGGAGCATGATCATTATTGGCATACGGGCGGTCAGAAGACGGTGCCTGTGGGATGCTCTGCATCTCGATGGCCCCCGCCTGCCTTTGTGCCTGACCAACACGCCGTGAGCCTCTAGAACACCAACATGTATCTGGGGCATACCCTGTGTGCTGCGAGTCTGTCTCGGGTCATGTTTCAGAGACTTGTCAGACTGCCCCGCAGTGTATTTAAGTAAAAGGGGGCAGACCGTGGGAAGTCCCATCCATAGTGAAAATAAGTAGCGACGACGACGGCGACAGACGACGACAGCGACGACGTTATAATGCGCCGGTCACTTGGGCGATCGCTGCTGCTGGTGGCTTCGAGGCAGCCACACAGATGCGTACTTGGACGCACGAAGGTGCCCAGAGACACCCGACACACAGACTCAGAACATCATCCATCGTCATCCACGAGGGTGCACACTCGCAGCTCGTCGCTCAGACCCGCTGTCGATGAACAGGTCACACTCGTCGCAGACTCACCTCCAGACCCAGACGGACCACCCTCAGAACCCGACAAACCACCACGGCGCTCGAGAACAACAGCGAGCGGAACAGGCACGTCCACTCAGAGAGATAGAGACCCGGATGCAGACGATAGACCCCAGCTTCCGTCGGGATTGGATATCTTGTGGCTTCCAGATGCTCCGTCGGCCTCGGACCCGTCGCGGGCAAAGGCTCTGCCCCCGCTGGAGCTGTTCGAAGAGGCATTGACTAATCTTACATCACCCTTCACCCTCAAACTCAGCATCGAGCAGCGTATGTCACCCCTGCCGGTCCCCCAGTCGAACCTACACTTGCCCTGTACTGTCCGGTAGAAGGTGGCGAGTATGTCATCGACGAGACCGTCCGTGAGCTGGCACGTAGAACTGGGGCAGAGGTGCTTGTCATGGACGCCGTGCAGCTCGCAGCTGGCGAATGGGGACACTTTGGAAAAGGTATGACTGCGTCATTGCCCTCGGCCGGTCTGCTGAAACACCCGTATCTAAGCTGCCAATGCCATCCAACTTCCGCGAAACCCTTTGCACTACCACCCGTTACCCTCGTTTTCGTTCGCTTCCCGTCGCCAGTCCCGTAATGTGGAAGAGGAAGACGAGGCAGACGCTTCGTCTTACTCCCCTTCCGTCGGCATTGCGCAGATGACGCTTCATGTTCTAGCACCAGCTATGGCATCTCGCGGGCGGCAGCCACCCTTATTCACCACCTCCAGGTCATCCGCACCGCCTAACCGAATCAAAGCCTTCTTCGACGACCTCGTCAACTTTCCTTCACCGGGTCAGCACGCCCGCCCTCGCCTTGTCTACATTCGCGATTTCCCGACGCTTGCTCCCACTGTGCCTACGTGGTACCCCCATCTTCTCTCGGCTGTACGCGCCCGTCGCACGGGACCCATCGCCCGCCCATCTTCCCCCGTCGCGTGCCCAATGACGATCATATGTGGTGTCACGCCCCCCCTCGTAGGTCAAAACTCAGGCTACGTTCCTGCGTCAAGTATGGGTGCATATCCTCTGTCTGGATCCCATGTCACAGGAGGAGGTCGGCGACGACACACTTCTCGACCTGCTCCTAGCGCTGCCTTTGGCACAAATCCTAGTGCAAGTGCGCAACCTCCTTCCGAATGGAGTGAGGATGACCACGCTACTCGTGCACGCGAAAGACGTCTGCGCGAACGTCTACGACGTTGGGAGCGCGGTGGGGACGGCGCATTACTCGAGGACATCCCACGACTTCTCGCAGCAAATGCGTTAGGCACATCGGGAACTGCATCGTCCCAGGGCTCACCATTCTCGCAATCATCATCATCTCCATTCGTAATGTCCCCTTATACTTCTTCTGAATCAGACCCCAATCGCCCTATTGTGCTGGTCGGGTCGACGCCCCTTGAGCTCACCGGTGGTGGCATGAATGAGGGCGAGGGTGGGGACAATCTGGCTGCGTCAGGTGGAGGTGCTACAACATTTGGGAGATTCTTCCGTGCTTCAGTAGTGCTCCCAAGCGTGCGCGATGTAGGAGTAGAGAGACAGTGCAGGATGTCCCGGAGGAGGGAGGTTAACGAGCTCGCTATGCGTCTAGGAGTCGGTGGGGTGGGTGGAGTGTTGGAAGAAGACGCGGGTGAAAAGCGTTATAGCGGGGATGGTACGGTAGAAGATCGCCTTGAAGGGAGAGGGGAGCTTCGAGAACAAGAGGGGAAGGTTGTTTCAGTGCAGTCTGACACAGGACCGGGTCCGTGCGCTCCAGAAAGTAATCCAGAAGGAGTTCCCACAGGTACGTCGACCCAACTCCCCGAGGAACACGAGATGTGGGCAGACTGGAGTACATGCGTTGAGCCCTGGTCATCGATCCGGCAGATTGCGGACAGGGCTGTTGGGAGCGTCGTGGCAGCGCAACTGCCTACGTCGAATCCGCTGCATGCGCCCGGCCTCGAGCCCACGGCGGTACCGTGGTCAGCCATTCACCGTGCCTGGGCTGCACAGCGCTCGGGTCATGAGCTTCGCAAGGCTTGGATGAAGGATGCGCGTGTGTGCATTCCTCGGGCGCCTCAGCATGAGTTTGGTGCAGAAGAAGACGCGGAGGAGCTGGACGGGGAGGAAGCAGAAGAGGGCACGGGGAGAGTTGTTGACGAAGTAGTCGAGGCAATCAAGCAGGACAAGGACCTGGACCCACACGAGGAGCGGTTATTGGGTTGTATCATTGACCCTAGTGAGTCTTGCGTTCCTCTCTACAACCGCCGTGAGATATGATCGTCAAATTAATTGAACTCGTGCAGGTTCCATATCGACTACGTTCGCACATGTCCATCTTCCTCAGCATACGATTGACTCTGTACGTACACTAGTCTCGTTACCTCTCCTCTATCCCACTGCATTCCAAACGGGTATTCTTCGGGAGCATGCTATGGCAGGATGCCTTCTCTTTGGGCCACCAGGGACAGGTAAAACCCTCATTGTGCGTGCATTAGCGAAGGAAGCAGGTAGCAGAATGTTAATGGTCTCCCCATCGGACGTCATGGACATGGTGAGTTCATTTCATGATGTGCACCCCTTCACCGCCTCTCACCTTTCATTACCGTGATAGTACGTTGGTGAGGGTGAGAAGCTCGTCCGCGCGGTGTTTAGTCTTGCGCGCCGCCTATCGCCATGCGTCGTCTTCCTTGACGAGATAGACGCATTGTTCGGTGCCCGCACATCTGCACATAATTCTGGTGGTGTCATCGCACACCGTGGTGTCATTACTGAGTTTATGCAGGAGATGGACGGGTTAAAGAGCCGTACTGGCGAAGAGAGGGTGATCGTAATCGGCGCGACAAATCGGCCATTCGATTTAGATGATGCTGTTCTGAGGAGGCTACCGAGGAGATTGCTGGTAGATCTGCCAGGAGAAAAGGAAAGAGAGGGTGAGTTGTGGCTTCCCGTCGCTGCTTTCGATTGAAACTATCACCTCGGTCCAGGTATCCTGAAGATTTTGTTACGGGACGAGACGCTCTCGCCAGACCTCGATCTCAAGTTCCTAGCCAAGCGAACAGAAAGCTTCTCTGGTTCGGATCTTAAGCGTACGTCGGTATAGGTCTCCTTCTCGAATATCTCACTGATGGGTTATACAGACTTATGCGTCTCTGCCGCCCTTGCGGCGGTTAAAGAAGGCGTCAACCTCCCCTGGGATACACCATTAAATACCATATCCTCTGCTGCAAGCGACCACCAATCGCCCAATCTCTCGGATACGACTGAGGCTCCACCACTTAGCTACTCACGAGTCATCCATCCACAGCACTTTACCAAGGCGTTCAAAGAGATCACACCTTCATCTTCTGAAACTCTCGGCTCTCTTGCAGACCTCCGCAAATGGAACGATCAGTTCGGCGAGGGACGTAAAGACAAGCGTCGCTTACAGGTTTGGGGAAGAGGCAGGTTTGGGTTTACGGATGGAACTTTCGGGTTAGGTCAGGATGAAGGTCGTATAGCTGATGCTTGTGAAGCGGCAAAGGATCAGATATGACCCCCCCATCTATGTTTGGTACCATCCTCCATTGTCGCACTGTAGAGGCACAGTCCACTGCATGACTTGTTGAGTAGTATTGCTGATAGTCATTCTTGGCATGGATTCGACTCTAAGAAGGCATAGCTTGAATACTACAGCACTTGTATATGTATGATGAGGGGCTCTGAAAACCCTCTGACACCCAAATAATGGCCTGGAGCAAGCTCCTACACAGCCCTTCCACTGGGAGTGTAAGGGCCATATTTACGACACATTTGTTGGGATTTGGGACCAGTTTTAATGACAAAGAGATGTCAATCTTGTACTTGAAATATAATTTGACATTCAGGAAATATGAAAACTTCAAACTGTGTCAGTGTAGCTTGTATATCTGAGGAGGAAGGCTTCTATATATTAGAAGGCCACAGTAAGAACAACTGGTTATAACTTGTTCTGAGTAAAGAAAAACACTGAACCATACGCAGAGGATTATGTAAGATATTACCAGTGTAAACAAGGAAGACAGGAGGACCATGTCACAACATGCCCACCCAATAGTGAATATCTCAACTAATAAAAATACCCATACCCTTAGAAAAATGAACATGCTTCTCCCTGGAGAGTCCTTTAGTAAGAATGTCTACCACTTGTTCATTGGTAGACAGGTACATCATAGAAACACCACCCAACTCAATCTTCTCTCAAATGAAGTGATGATAGATGGAGATATGTTTTGTATGGTCATGAAATATAGTATCACTTGCAAGAGAAATTGCAGATTGATTGTGTTGGAGATATGTGCTATTGAGTGCAGCAAGCACCACTTACATAATACTACCATACTTGTCAGCTTCACCTTTTTCCTTTCACACCTGACTTCATCCTGATTCAAAGACTGAGGTGAAGTTGCTTCTCTATTACTATAGCCTATTTGTCTCTTATATTTTGAGTAGTTCACAGTCTTAGGTTAGTTAATAGAGACTAGACTTCATCCTGATTTGAAGACTGAGTTCACACTCTTAGATAAAGTTTCCACCACTGCAAACACCTCTCAAAAAGTTACAGTGACTCCAAAAACCCTTTCCATGTTAGCCCAATTTTCAGTGCATGCAGTGCACTGCCAGACACATGGAGAATCACACTAAGCTTTGGTGGAGTCATAAATAGTACATAGTCTTGGCTGCAATTTGGCACCTAGGTCATGTGATTTCATTCACACAGTCCCAAGATATGGTCATTTTAAACCAGCATGTCCATGGAAAGGGTTTTTTCACTTTTGAATTGGTAACCAAGATCTTATTCAAAACATTCAATAATTGCTATTGTTTGGTGATACAAACAAAGATACATGTGTAAACAATATGTCTGAGTTTAAAAAAATTCAAATACCTCTTTGTTCCCAACCACCATTATGGTCAGACCCCTCTCTCTTACTCAACAAAGCACCATTCTCTCTTTGCTTGACTCTGGCCATTCTGGTGAAGCTATTGCCAAGCAAATTGGTGTCAGCCCCTCTACTGTATCCAAACTTTGTTCTAAGAGGTGTTCTAGCCTTCCTAAGGCCCTTGGAGGCCATCCTTCTAAGCTTTCCCCTGCCAATATTCACCATGCTCAACATCTTATTACCTCTGGCAGGCTGAAAATGCAGTTCAAGTCACCAAAGCCCTTGGAAATATCATCAACCAGCCTCTCTCTGCTAATACTGTTTGTCATCACTTGAAAAAATCTGGTATGAAGTCTGTAGTCAAGACCAAACATCCTATTCTCTCAGCCAGACATCACAAGGCTTGCTTGGATTTTGCTTATACCCACAAGGACTGGACTATAGCAGACTGGAAGAGGGTTGTATGGTCTGATGAGACCAAGACTAATTGCCTAGGGTCAGATGGATGCAAGTAGGCTTGGAAAAAGGCTGGGGAGGAACTTAATGATAGGCTGGTACAAGGAACTCTCAAGTTTGGAGGGGGTTCCTTGATGATGTGGGGGTGTATAACTTGGGATGATGTTGGCTATGCTACAAAGATTGATGGTAGGATGGATGGGGACCTTTACCTTCAGATTTTGAAGGATGAGCTTCAACAAACATGGAGCATTATGGTCTCAATCCATCTGATACCATCTTTCAGCAAGACAATGATCCCAAGCATACTTGCAAAAAAGTTAGAGATTGGCTAGAAGAACAGGAGTTTGGGACCATGGTATGGCCTGCATGGTCTCCTGACCTCAATCCAGTTGAACATCTCTGGGGTTGCCTGAAAAGAAGGCTTGCAGGGTATGAAACCCCCCTTAATGGGATTCATGAGCTATGGGAGAGAGTTCAGGTGGAGTGGGAGGGGATTTCAGTGGAGGAGTATCAGAAACTAATTGAAAGCATTGAGGCAGTGCTTAAAGCAAAAGGTGGATATACCAAGTACTCATAATATCCAAATACCCTTGTAAATTCAAAAGTGAAAAAAACCCTTTCCATGGACATGCTGTTTTAAAATGGCCATATCTTGGGACTGTGTGAATGAAATCACATGACCTAGGAGCCAAATTGCAGCCAAGACTATGCACTATTTATGATTCCACCAAAGCTTAGTGTGATTATCCATGTGTCTGGCAGTGCACTGCATGCACTGAAAATCAGGCTAACATGGAAAGGGTTTTTGGAGTCACTGTATGAGCCCTGCTCATGCATAACTTAAAATCAAGAGTACACCATTTCACAGTCTAATCCTATGTATGGAATGTCCAACCCTTCAGCTTTGACTGCAGGCCCTACACAGGCATCAGCATCTACAGTGCCCACTTCCGTACCTTCTACTATCTTGTCAGTGCAACATCAGCAAGATGGCAAAAGATCTGACAGTCTGAAAAAATCTGGAAAAATCTGAGAGCTGGTCTGGCAAACTGGTGATCTGAGAATTTCTGGAAATTTCTGAAAATGTCTGAAAACTTCTGAAAGTTTCTGGAATCAGAACTTCTCAGACATTTTCAGAAAATTTCAGAAAATCCCAGTTCACCAGTTTGCCAGACCAGCTCTCAGATTTTTCCAGATTTTTTCAGACTGTCAGATCTTTTGCCATCTTGCTGATGTTAGCAAAACAGGCCTTGAGTTGCCTCTGTGACATCCTGTCACCAGAAGACAATGGCTTGAATTTCCAGACATGGAAAGTCAGGATCTGTATGATACTCAACATATGGGACCTGTGAGAGGTTGTCAGAGGAAACATGACTACTGCACCAGACCCAAAAACTGACCCACTATTTCAGTGTATAACAAATATTGCACTGTCAGTTTTTCCCAATGAATGACAAGCTTCCATTGACTCCATGATATCTCAAGTGCTAATTGAAGAGAAGTCATGACAGCTTGCCTCCAGTGGGCAAAGTGCACTTGTTGCACACACAACTGCACATCCAAAGTCAAATGTGAAAGATGACAAGAGGAAATTAAAATGCAGGTACTGTAAAAAGAAGGGGCATAGGCAAAGATGAATGTCATAAGAAGAAAGCCAACAAGGCTGGAACAAACACAACATGTGAACACAAGGGAAGATCAGGAGATAAGGGGAAAGATGAACATTCATGTTGGAGTACACTAAGGTATGGACCCATGTTACTTAGCATTACTTACTTTAGAAGTTGCAGCATTGACACCTGACACCATCATGTGATACATACATGCATAGATAGGACTCTCATTTCTTTCTTTCTCCTCAGCACATTATCAAATGGCTGAGGTATGTTTACTGTATGTTGTATGATATGTGAGACTGACACTCTATGGTAGTGTTCTCTGTTTTCAGGTTCACAGGACTGTGTATATTAGCACATTATCAAATGGCTGAGCATTCTCTGTTTTCAGTTGTCTACAGGTTATGAGCTCTGGGCTCATCACATAAAGGACAAGCTCAACTCATTGACAGCTAAAACAGACAAGATAGATTTGTAGAAGTCTGCACACAAGAAATAAGGTGCATATAGTGTTGCCACAACTCAGCTCAACCTGGCTCAACCTGGTTGCCTGCAACTAAGCAAGGGACCTGACTTTCAGTGGCTTGACTTTATTTAAGTCCTGACTAACTAAATTGGGTTAGTTGTTACAACCAACTAAAGTCACCCAGTGAGGTCAAACTGACTTGGAGTTGACCTGGTCAGCTCCAAGTTGACTTAGCAACACAGTATCATGCCTGCTTTTTATCTAACCTTGCTCTGCTAACTTCAGTTTGTGTAGACATCTTGGAGGAAGTATCTGTTGTCCTCAGTTTCTGCTATGACAGACTCTGGATGTAGTACAGTGTATTTCAGGAAAATAACACATGGTAACTGGCTCTGGATGACATTGATGCCTACTGCTCTCACATAACTAATGAGGCCTTGTAAATTTGTTCCTTAGCTAGCTTCTTGATCAAAGAACCATATGGTTCCACATAAATGACTTACCTTTGTGGTGTAACACCCATACCAATCCTGCCAGAGGTCTGCTTGCTGTTGTCACTGTCACTGTGCCCACTAGCACACTGTGCATGTGCAACTGATAACTTTTTTGTCTTGCTCACTACAAGGGTCAGCAATGATGTTGCAGGAAAGAGGATAGCATGAAGCTATTCATAATTTGGCTTTTGCATGAATGAAAGACTGTGAGCATATGAGAGGAAGGTTAGGAGTTCCACTGGCATCTTGGGATGAGATCCTGTTGTGAATGCATCCTTTGATTTATGAATAGCCGAAGGCAGTAAGTGGCTCCAACCACCTAGTGACCCCAACCACAGCAATGTCCCATTATAAAGGAACAACAGCATGTAAGCCAGAGCCTCAAGGTCATCCCTCTGGCTTAGTTCTAGCCCTAGGTGACTATTCAGGGATGTGAAAGCAGGTGTACCAACTAATCTGCCAGATTTCTCTATCAGGATGTGGATATGGGATGATGGATGCTGTCAGAACCATATCTTGAGGGGTCTTGACCATAAACAGGAGTTGGTGCAAACTCTGGGAAATGCCCAGAGTGGACATGGAAACTCCAGAGTGAGCATGGGAAAACCCCAGAAACTCTGGAGTACTAGAGCAGAGGAGGTAGGGAAGTGTCCAGAGGAGTCAAAGGGAGCATACACCCAATTGGCCTCAGCTTATGTGCTGTGCCCTTGGACAAGTCATGGGTATGAATAGACAGGAGTTTGACTCAAGACTGATCTAGTTGATATTCTGGCTGAGCTGCTACAGAGTATCTACAGGACTTAAATACTAGGTACTGGAAAACCAACTACTGGAGTTTCCAGTAGTCTTGGTAATCTAAGGATGAAGCTATGAGTGAATGACTAAGTACTGACCAAGTATTTGTAAGCATACTGAAAAGGCTATGTCTGGAGTATGCTAACTACCAAAGTCCAGAGTCTGGAGTTTTAGGAGTTCTGGAGTTTTACTGGACAGGCACTAACACAAATGAGGGTAAACTTTTCAGAACAGGAAGGTATCTACTGAGAAACATAGTTCATTAGATAGTAACCCCTAACCTAAATGTCATGAATGTGACAGTATCCCCCTCTTTGGACTGAGCCCTCAAGGTCTACTGTCAACTTCTCAAAAACTCCAGGACAACTTTTGTCCTGAGGTAAGAAATGTCATAAGGTCAGGGAGGTTCTGAGAAAACAGACAATGAACACAAACAGACAGAGGTACCTCAGGAAGTTAGGCTGCCTTTGCAGCATCAATGATGCCCAGTATGTTCAGAATGAAAGTGGCTATAGCACATGCCATTGCCAGGAGGAATAGAACCCCAGCATAGGGATCAGGACAAAGGACATTCCAAGCCTCCCAGCAGGTAGTCTCATCATAGTTATCATACACCAACTGGAGATAAGGGCCTGCAGGAGGTGGAGGGAATGGTGAACAGTTACAATGAGGGTATAAGGCAACTGGAGGATGACAAGGGAGATGAGGAGGGTTGAAGTTGGCAGAATGTTGAGGCATTAGTGAGAACAGAATAAGGAGTGTTGGGAGGAGGGTGGTATAGATGTCCTTTCTCAAGACAGGTGTTAGGGAATGTAGATGTTTTTTCTGAGAACATATCCTAAGGTGACCTGCCCTTTTTTAGCCCACTTCCTAAAGGGGAAGCAAGTCCCTGATCAGGGCCAGGCTGTTGGAGATTATCTACTTACAGCAAGTAGTGATTACATAATGTGCCCATGTACTTTTGGCACTTCTTTTTTCCTTTTGGACCTCAGGCTTTGATACCAAATCAGAGACTGAGTATCTGTTCACATAGTTTAACTCTGCTTTTGACTTCACATCAAAACAGGCAACAACTTGGTCCAAGGACCCTTGACAGGCAGTAACTGAGACAGCCCAGGCACAAGTTTTACCTGTACATGCCATAAGGCCTGGGAGCCAAAGGTAAACAAACCAAGGGGCCCACACAGTGGTTACAGGGCAGAAAAATCTGAGTTAAACCAGAGAAAGTCCAGAAGGGTCCAGTAAGTGTACCTCTGAGTAGGGGTGGCAAAGCCCAGGAGCAGAGCAATGACCAAGGAATCCAGCTATGTACTTATTTTTTCAATCACTCCATTGTGTGGTGTGCTACCACAAGTTTTTGACATGCTTTCCAAGTCTCCTAAAATCTTTGCCCACTTTCCCATGCTCTAAAAACCTCAGCTTGCTTCCTGCTCCTTCAATACTTATTGGATCTGGCTGAAACTTGATACATTGGTAGACAATATGCCTAGTCACCTTCCCCAGGTGTTAAATTAAATATCATCTTGGAAGGAGACCACTGGTGGCCACATCAATAAAATTCCATATACATATACAGTGTCTGACCACATCCTGCTAGTAAACCAGCCAAATCCTTTTGCACAGACATTCTAATATGTACCCTTCAGCATCCCCATGCATCAGAAATTCCAGCAGGAGGCAGGATTTAATTCCCCAGCACATACAATGGGGAGGAGGAGATCTGATCATATCTCTGGATTGGCTGATCCTGACAATCTGTGATTGATATATGTTGTAGATATATACTAGGGAAAGCTGGGATTAAAATTTCATTTTGATATGTTGAGAACTGCACAATTGGGAACATGATTTGAATTTTTACCCCTATTCATATGTACAGCCATGTTAGGCACTAAATTGGGACAAAATTATGTACAGATATAACAAATATCATGCCCACATTAGAGCTTGTATGGAAAGCATAGTTTACCTGAAGTTTACAACCTGCTGAGCTTGGTCTTGTTTGACATGGGGGTGGAATATTCCAGGTCAATTCATTGGAGACTGAACTGTGGTTTCTTCCTGATGGTAATATGTTGTCCCCTTCACATCTTGCCTATGCTGATACTTGATGGGAACACATCCAGCAAGTACTGGTCAAACTCTACAATGTCTTAGAATCAAACATCACAGTGCTGATGGCAACAGAGGATCTAGGAGTGGATACTGAACCAAAGTGTGCTGACTGGACCCCCAAGGAGGTTACTGCACTCGTACACTACTTGCATGAACATCATGCAGAATGAGCTGATGCTGGGAACTTTCGTCAATCTACATATGCCAGCATTGCCAATCATATTTGCCCACTCCTCATCTCTGGAAAGGTGAAGGACCATAGGAACATTTCAACCAAATGGGGTGTGGTATGTCATTTCATCTGTCCCTTCCCAGTTCATCTCACTGACATCCAACATAGCTCAAACAAACCTACAATGCAATTGTGACTTATCACAGCAGATCAGGTGAACACTGGGACAATGAATGTGGGGCAAACATTGGTAGGGTGCTTGTGGCAGAGAGTTGGAGCAAATACATTGCTGTGAAGGTATGTACTCCATCTCAATGCATGATAAGCTTTTCTGAAGTTCATTCAGGCAAACATACACATGAAGCCCTTCCATAACAAGGGCTGGGAGTACCTGGAGTTTTTGGAGGATATTTTTCTGCAGGGGGGTGCCACTGGTGCCCATGCCTTCCATGCTGGGGCATCAAACCCCATCATTGCTGCAAATACCGATGGTAGCAATGCTTCCAGCACTACTCCCATCCCTGTCACATTCATTGGTGATTCTATTCCCATCTCTAACATGTCTGTTGGTAGTCTGGCTATCATTTCCAATCCTCCTGCTTCCAACCCTCCCACTTCCAACCCTCCCACTTCCAATCCCCCTGCTTCCACTTCAGGTGAAAAGTGATCGTTCAACACAATGTCTGCCAATACCACAGATACAGCAGCCCCTTCCCTCCTCTTTTCAAACCACCATCCCCTAGCAAGTTCAGTGTCATCTGCTCCCAGGACTAAGCATAGTTGAACCTCATTGAGCAAGACCAACCCTCAAGGCAGTTCTCAAGCTGTTGTGGTTGTTTCTGTCAACAACACAATCCAGTGCCTGGGGGACCAGCTCGACTCCACATTCATGGATCCACTTATTGCCATTCAGAGGGCCACTCATTTATTGTACAGGGATCCAGAGATACTGCCTCACCATTGTGTGTTTATGACATGCCAATTTTCAGTTAATTCTAACTGTGCAGCTGTCTTCATTTCACTACCTGATGATGAAGTGTGGTGTGTGTACACTGCAGATATGTATACCAACTTGAACAAAGCAGTGGCAGGCAGTAGGGCTGGAAATTTTTTTGCATTGTAACCTTGTCTTGTAATGTCTTTTGTTGTTGTCTCCTGTAGCCAGAACATCATGTATGTGTAGTACATACAAAATATATCATGCTTGGCTACTATTGCATATGGGATGTGCTTCAAAGAAAACGACTGAGAATTGTGTAGTAGGGACAAGATGAATACTACATGGCTACAACTACAATGGCTACAATGTGCTTGCAACCTCCTCTTTGAAGAAGTCCGATCCTGTGTCTGATTCTGTACCCACCTCACTTCTCTGCACTCATTCTGCCAAGATAGCCTGATAGTTGTTCCACATTGCAACTGCAATATCGTCCTGCAGCCTGCTCACAGCAAGATCATCCACTTGTGTTTCACTGCCTGCAGCCACCTGAGGACCAACTGGAGTGCCTGGCCACAACTGGTGCTCATCTTCATCATCAGTATCAAACATAATATCACTCTTGTCCTCCTCATTCCTACCACAGCTGTAAATAAAATTGTGCAATGCACAAAGTGCCATGGGGATAAGTGCTTGCATGTTGACATCATACTCTGGGGCCAGGAGGAGTATTTGGAATTGGTGCTTCAAAATGCCAAAGATTCTTTCAATAACATTCCATGTGGATGCATGTCATAGGTTAAATAATTCCTCTTTAGTTGAGGGTCTGTGAAAATCAAATAAAAGTAATGGAAAGAAAAAGAAAAAATGTGATCTTACCAGGTGTTGGCATGGCCCCACTCTGCAAGATGATATCAGACACCACAATAAGGGACAAGTAATTCATGACATGAGGGGTAGCTGGCATTGGCGAGAAGGTATTTTCTGGGGGGGATTTGAAGATTGGTAGATATGGCATCACCATAGACATGAGCATCAGTTGCAGACCCTTCCCACCCTGTTAGCATATAAATGAACTTCAGTCTGAAATCACAGATGAAAAGACCATTCTGTGAGAGAAATCCTTGTGATTGTGGTAGTTCAAATGAATGATTGCCAGGGGGGACACAGGGATATGACAGCCATCTATTGCACTGATAGCATTCCAGAAATATGGCCAGAACTTAGGGTTGCATCATATTTTTGGATGGACAGATTCATTGTTTGGAAACTGCAGATGGGTGGAATAGAAAGGCTGACTGGAAAATATAAGAAGCATTTTCTTGAAGTAGCTGTTTATGAATAGGGTCAAATATCATACAACTTTCATATGAACTCACCAATTTATTGTGTCATTTGAACACTGAAAGTGCTCTGCCACATGCCTGATTGTCAGGCCAGTCACACACATGTACATGAATATTGAGAGCTGTTCTTCCAAGGTAACAAACTTGGAGTCATGGTGACCCATAGCTTGTAGCTCCTTGATGAGCTGAATGAAATCCTCCTTGTACATACTGAGTTCACAGTGGATACATCTGGGATGACCATTGAGAAGTTCCTGGACCCACATTTCGCTGGAGAGCCTGGAGGTGTGGTATGGTATCAGTGCTCTGTGAATTCCTGAGTCAAGCAACTCAGCCAACAAGGCCAGAAGTGTCTGGAGAAGAGTGAAAATGTGCCATAGTATGAGTCAGCACACTTCATAATACTGATCAGGTGGCATATGTGAAGGGGGTTCAAATGTTCAATCTCTGACATACCTGTGTGCACAGCTCACAAACAAGACCAAGCCCAGCAGGTTGTAAACTTCAGGTAAACTATGCTTTCTGTACAAGCTCTTACATTGGAATGATGTAGAATATCATACAACCCAACAAACAAGTGTGATGAAGCAAAAAACCAAGGTATGTAGTCCGCTTTTTTGATTACATCAGCATACTGGCAGGTGGAGTGGCTGTGCAAAAAAAGCAAAGACTCTTGAAAGTTTTAGTATTTCATTAATATCTCAGTCAAAAATACAGATCTTGCTGATGTAAGCATAGTCCTGTGATCCTCTCGACCTGGGCTACAACTTTGGTTTCAGTGTGGCTGTGCAAGAAAAATACAAAGACTTGTAAAAATTTTAGTATTTTGCTAATATCTCATTCAAAAATAAAGAACTTGCTTAAGTAAGCATACTCCTGTGATCCCCACAATGCAGGCTACTATGTTGGTTTTGGGTGTGGCTGTGCTATATTACATAATACTTAATTTTTGAACTGACAGAGGCTGCCTGTGAGAATTTTGTTAGGGGCCATTTGCCTATTTGGGACACTGGTAGTTGCTGAGATATGTGTAACTTGATCAATGGTAATTACAGGGCTCATTTCACCAAAATCAACTGATGTGGCTCAAGCTTGAAATACTATGTACATAAAAACCATAGTGTAACACTGGAAATGCTGTAAAGTACAATTAGTAGGTTGCTGTGATATGATATCTCTGTGGAACTAGGGCTTTTCTGGACACCCTGGGATGTTGTATAGTACTGCAGGTCAGTGTGACATGAAATTGCTGTGAGACTGGGACACTCTGTGGCCCTTGGGGTATTGTGTAGTACTGTGAGATACTCTGACACCACAATAAATCTATGACATTCTGTCCCACTCTTGAAGGATTTTCTGAGGAAGATGACTTGGTGAGATATAAAGAAGGGAGTGATGTTGGATGAGGTCCAAATTGACATTGGGTGGGTGGCATATTCTGGACAGTAGAACATCAGTAGTGTAGTACAGTATACCTGAGTATGGTTGCTGATATAGTACTTGGATAAGCAGGAATGTCACACTTGATATTATCTGCTGCTGAAACCAAACCATGGATATGAACTCATATGAAAGCTTGATATGAGTTTTATGCCCTGGTTGACCTCTTTTCCCCTGTAGGTCACACCATTCATATGAGGTGCTTGTCTATTATTAGCCCCCTTAAAGGTGCCACTTCTTGACTATTCCTCACAGGTGAGCAAGAGAATGAGAGAGATGGGGGGCATATGATGATGAGGGGCCAGAGAGATTGGCCACCATCTAGTGACTGTTCTTTCAAGGCATCAGAGTGGTTTCCATGGACTAATAATGTACTATAAATATATTACAAATATATTACCAATGCACTCCAAACCCACTAAAAATGCAGTTCCTGACTGTGGCTCCATAAGGAAAAAAATACCTAACTACACATGCCTATGTAGACTTTATGGTGCCAGTAGCCCTGTAGTCAAGTCCCCTATATGTAGTCACTGTAGCCATAGGATCAGATTATGTAGCAGTTGTTGGAGATTGAATCCCAGTGAAAAACAGACATATGTGGAGCAGTGTAGACATAGGTCTACCTATGCTGTAGATAGACATTGTTTCCCATATGAAATAGGTCAGTACTATAGGATTTTTTGCTAGCCTGAGCTACCCAACACTATGTCTGTCTATTCCATAGTTTTCCATAGAATTACATAGTCTGGTTTCGAGCCTGTCTCACACTCGAGTGTCCTATGTCCATCTATGTCAGGGTAGCCCACAAGATGTGATCCCATGATTGCAATTTGACCTATGCATTGCTATGTACCAATACAATTTGGAGACAGTGCCTGCCCACCCACCCTCACACCACCGCCACCACTCATCCACCTACCAGTAAACCTGCCCCCGTGCCCCCCCCTCTCACCCCTGCTCACCTGCCTACCAGTACACGCCTCCCACCCATGAAGACACAACATAGTCCCAGCCAATGACAGGGTCAAAACCAGGCTCCTAGTACATTGGAAGGCTTGAAAACTTGGCTATAATGTTGGCCATCCCATTAATCCATATTCCGCATGCAACCTGCCAGATTTTTTATGAGAAATGATTGAATTGTGTAATTATTTTGTACCAAATCTTTTGCTTCATCTTTGTATTTCTGTATGTGCACAACTGTCAGTAGAGCGGCCAGACAAGAAACCAATAAACATGTTGCCTACCACCTTCGCCCCAGGAGACAATGCTTCAAAGTAACTATTGAACTCGTCCAACGATCCACCGACTTGTTTCTGATAATGGTGCATGCACAGTGTCCTAATAAAACAGTCAACAGGCGACAGTGTACAACAAGTATGTATGTTACCTGCCACTCTTGTTAGACAGGGGGCGCCAAGTTTTCTTCTTCCCAGATACGTCTGCAGGTCCAGGGGCTGTCTGTTGCACAGATGGTTGTGATATGCTTGCTGTTGCACCTGCTCTGTGTCAGTACTGAATGTTGGACTGAGCCTGTTACATACCAGTGTCACTTGTACTGGGGGTTTTGACTTGAGATTCTTTGTTGACAGTGCCTGTATGCTCATTGGAGGGGCTTGCACTTCTTCACTCTAGCATTCACATGTTTGACTCTGGTGAAGCGCTGACTGTAGGAGGTGCGGTAGCACATAAAGAAGATCTATAGGAGTGTGTTAATGAATATAAATGCATCCATTAGTGCTTACAGTGGGTTCTTGATTAAAGGTGGGGCCATGATACTTGTGCGCTGTAGGAAAAGAAGAATAGAGACTGGGGGGGAGAGTGCTGATGTCTGAAGGGGGGGAACTTCCAGAGGGGCTTCTATAGCCTGGTGAGAGAAGCTGTCTGAGAACATCTGAAGCTGTCTGGGGCTGTCTGAACACTGAAGAAGGCCACACACAACCTTCTCAAACTCGAAACTCGAAACTCTCGCTCGTAACTCGTTACTTGATTGTTAGAAAAGTAAGTACAGGCTAGGTAATGAAAAAAATGCTGACTAAGCAAGAAAACCTCGCACTAAGGTAATAAACATATAATAACTGGAAAATCAAGTCAAAATATGAGAAACACAGAATAAAAACAAAATCTCTTGGTAGGGAAAACCCATTCCCTACAGCACTCTTCCTTGACTACACTTGATAACCCCAACACACCTGCAAACAAAAGAGATTAGTTCAGGGCATGCCCCATACATATAGTCTTGCCTGGCATGCAAGTGCTGCTATCAGGCTGTGTACAAGTATCAGGATCCCGGTGACTTTGTGAAAGGAGCGGACTGGATGAGGAGAGTGATCCCACCGAGACCTTGGAACCACTACTCAAACTCAATTCATTTGACTTGAGGGAAGGCCAATCAGTTGATACATTGCCATCACCACTGGTATCATATGAGCTTGTGAATGCATTGATCCTTGTGTGCTTAGTGTTGCTGAGTCCCGTTGGTGAGTCAGTGTCTTCGATCACCTCACTCTTCGCCTTCTGCTTGGTAGTGCTATTAAGCTTTTCGTCTGACTTATTTGTGAACCAGGTCTGTTTGATAGATGAGTAGTGTTTCTTGGCAAGCAAGTCACTCTTCCACGAGTCCTCACAAAAGTTCAGCTCCAGACACATTTGAACGAGCTCACCATGGAACACCTTCTTGACTTGAAGCAACATCAATGACCAGGTAGTTTGAGTGTTAATTTGTCCATGACTATGAAGCTCGTGCCAAATACTCCGCATAGTCTGCAGAATATTAGATATTTTCTTGTTTGCGAGTTCTTGACCATTTTCATCTTCAATGAATGCTGTTGCAGAGCACTCTTGACCTTCCACTGTCATATGAAAACCCTTCCAATCTTTCTCAAACCAGAATCACACTCTAGGGTAGTCGACTCGGTTGAGCTGAAGCACTGGAGGCATGTTCAATAATGACATTGTAGCGATTGGTGCTGATCGCAATGTAACATCGACAGTGCCTTCTGATGCGATCGGGTCTGATTGGTGTACAGTTAGCCTCGAAACAAGGGTATTGTATGTGTTCCTGTGACAGAAGTAACATCAGTAATCTTTACATGGTGATTAACTTACTGCATGGCAGATCGTTCTGCCTTCAGTGCAATATTCTCTTTTTGAAGTCCATTTATCATCTCTTGAAGAACTTCCACCTATGGTGCATATATGCAAGAAAATCAGTAAGGATATCAGTGGATCACCATACTCACATTGGGTATCTTCTCTGCTGGACCTTGGCTGTGAAGAAATGGATAGCTGGACTGAATTGATCTGAAGGCGACATCAGTGAAGGAGTAGCTGGATTTGCTATGTTACCAGCCATCTGTGAACCATTTGCCCATGATAGAGAATTAGGGGCTGGAAAAGAGGCTGGACCCTGGACATTATTGCAAGCAAAAAAATTGTTAGAACCATTAGAACTAGAATTATATGACTCTGATAGAGAATTAGAGAGAAAAAGGGAGGATGGCTGGGTGTCTGGGCAGCCTGCAGTGGACATCATAAAGAGTAGAGGCAACGTCTGTGTTTGTCATTATTTGTGACTGGATGCTGCAATTTCTCTAAGTCCAAATCCTGCACTAAGTCTGTATCCTACTATTACCCATATGACTACTGCCACTGTCAAGCTTGTCGAAAACGTCATCATACTCGAGGTTGAGAACCTCCTACAAGACTGGCCCATGTATGTTATCAATTTCATGGCAGAAAATACTGGTCCCCAGGTATGTACTCGAGTTGTCATACATTTGTTCATGATGCTACTGATATCCTAAGAAATTGATCCTGCATCTCAAGAATGCGTCAAAATATGTTAGGATTGACTCTGACAATGAAGACAAAACAGTGGTGTCAGAGCACTGTAGGTATCACATTGCATATAGTCCACCTTTCTAACCAAATCACTCTCAGGTGCATTAACTACAAACAGCGATGCAAGAATAATGGTGACCACTGTCCAGTAAGTGGTATGATACTGCATGTGTGGTTCTCATGTTGGCAGGTGCGACAAGACTTTATGATATGACAGCCCAGGAGAGACTTCAGATGAGGAAGAGATGCCATCCTCCAATGAAGAAGCTCATCATAAGGTCCTCCTGACAACCACACATGCAGTCCCTGTTTCCCATCATGGAACCCCAAAGGAACCTGCCCCATTGAAGTGCAAGACCTTTGATGAAAACTGGCCTCCCCATCACCCTCGCACATTCTGCAAGATTTCTCCTGACTCCTTGATTGTGATGTACAACTCATTCTGGACATTCCCAGCAGCCATAAGGCAAATATTAGAGGATATTAGTAACAGCCCTGCTGGAGAGAATGTCGAAGGTGACAGCACAGCGAAAGTCTAATTCATTGTTCATGGGCTTGTTCTGCATGTATGTCGATGGACCTCCACTCTGCTGTCTCATGTGTACTTTATGTTTGCAACCTGGACCAACAATGTACTATTATGTTCGCTAATGCCAGTGTGTTTTGCCATGACACATTGTTTGAAAATTGTGATTTGCAAACTAATCTTTATCAGTACACTTTCTATGACAGGCAAGGAGAACATGTCATCAACAAATTAGTCCTCCTCATCCTCCTCTACACAAGATGTGCAATCTCCATGCCCATTTTCTCCACCAAAAAGTACCTGTCTGTGGCCCTACCATCTATCATGGGGTGATGCAGCACCATGGCAATGACTGATTGAATGGCAGATATTTGAATCACTTGCAAGCTTGCCTCACCCAACTTGGTACAGGAAGTGACAGCCCCATAAGAGCGCTCCAGTAACTGAGGGTGGGGGTCAGAATAGAGAGTGACGAGAGCGACATCATCAAAAGCAAATTGATCAGGGGCGTTCAAGTCTTCATCATCATCAGAGTGGTTGTCTGCTGCCTGGACGATGAGTCTTGCATAATACCAAACTTCTGCAATATGGTCTCTACCATTTAGAAAATTCTTCAAGATATTATGAGTGAGTAGACAAAGATTGAACAGTATCCACGTACTTTAACATTTCGAGCCATGCAGATTTCCTCTGGAGACTTCTGCAACTCTTGGAACTTGGATCGGGCAATCTGGCTGTTTGGCAAATGAAGATGCGCCCACTGCTGTATTCTGGGTGCATGCAGCAGATTGAGATAGTTTGATACAATTGTTGCCTCTGCTCCTCAAAGGGTTGTGAGCCACTTGTCACATTTGGCAAGGAGGACATAGCTGTTGCCCAGAGAAACTGACGTGTGTGGGTTGTTGTTTTCAGGAGGGTCAAGATGAGGTAACATAGCCTTGAGTGCATTCACTTGACAGTGGCAGATTCCCTGCTGTGCAAGGTTCGAGAACAGGTCCGAGGGTTGCTGTATCTCTTGACCAAGGTTGCTGATAGTTCATCCCATTGTCCATTGTGAAGAACACATGGGGGAACTGACACAAGCTGCTTCGGAAGGAAGGTGACAAGTAAGATGAATGCACAGACAAATGAAGGGAATACAGTCAACATGGTGCTGGTAGAAGATATGCTCAAACTCTGGAGCCCATTCCGAAATGAGCTGAGAAGTGTGACAAAGTTGGGAGGGAGTGATCACTGCAAGCATTTCACAATTTTTCTTCAGAAAACATGCTGAAAAAATTGAAGAAAGTGATACTCTTTTTTGACAGGTGTTTTCAAAGAGAAAAGGCAAAAATAATATTTTCTTTTCTTTGCATGACTTTCCACAAAACATTGATTGATGGTAATACCCATTAGTGTAGAAGCTAATCAGCACTACCATCAATTCATATTTTGGCAAGAAAAGACAAAGAAAACAAGATATTATTTTTGCATTTTTTCTGTGAACACACCCCAAATAAAAGAGTATCTCTTCTTTCAATTTTTTCAACATATTTTGGGATGGAAAATTGTGAAATGCTTGCAGTGGATGCTGTATTGAGACATGATACAAAGGCCAGTGATGAACTTGCAGAAGTTGTGCCAGACACAGTCTGGAAGAATGCCATACAGAAGAGCAGGACATAAATTGTGAATCCAGGTGATGTATTCAGTGGCTTTGTACCAGGAATTCACATGCAGACAAGGATTGCATGGGGCAGCATTGAACGAGCCAGGTAAATACATCTTGCAAGCAGTGACAGCCAGGCCATGAGCTTCCCAAGTGTCTCTATCCCTGAAAATGGCCCAATCCCATGATGACTTGTTATCAGTGGGCATGCAGTTGAATTTGCCCTGCCAGAGATCTAGCCAGAGTGCTGCCATGTTGGTGCTGCTCAGGTGCATCAGCTCAGACAAGAATATGTTGGGGATACCTTGGATGAGGTGCAGCTGGAGGCTGAGCAAGATACTTGGCCCAACTATGCCTGTTTTGAGGCACCATCTCTCGTACTCATGCTGTGTGCATGAGCTGATGAGATGAACTATGTAGTTGCTCACAATATACATGTGAGCTCCCAGGGCCAATATCATAGACATTAATGTCTGGGTGCTTGCAGCCAGCTAAATTATAATTATTGGGCTTGAGGAGTACCAGATAATATTGTGGGGTGCCAGGTTTATGACAGCCTTTCACAGGACACAGGAGGTGACAGCCATTTTTGCCCTGATGACCAATGAAGTTGCTGAGAGTGAGCAAACCAGGGCCATCAGTGCATGTGAGAAAGAGGAAGGGACATGAGATGAATTCACGATCTTGTGAGGCATCCCAGATGTGAAGTCCTTCACACTGGATAGTGGAGAGATGGTGTAGGCCTGGGAAGAGGAAGGAGTCGATTATCTTGGGCTTCTTGGGACCAGGTATGATTGCACCAGGAAGAATGTGTTTCTTCTTGTAGTGGTGGTTGGGAGAGAGGTCGAGAATGATCCAGATATATATCCAACAGTCGGATTCCTTACTCTCATATAACTGAGTGCTGTCAATGGATAACATGAGCAAAATGTCATCAGGGCGAATCCTGCTTTCAGCCACTGCATGAAGGTAGGTGTCCCCACAAAACACATCGTTGTACACATCGACAAGCCCACCATTTCTCTGGATCTCCTGAAATAGCTGCTGAGTATGCTTGTTGTGATAGCGCATCTTCTCTGCAGTCTCTGGATGTCACCAAAGGGCCTGGAGTTGTGGGGCAATGGGAATCATATGGAACACAGTGTGGGGCTGTCTAATCCTGCCATTGGTCCTCTGAAGCTTGACTTGATCATACTGCAGTTCAGAACACTCCAGACAGGCATCAAGATTGGAAAGCAGGCCTATGAAGGTGGCACAGGAATTAACACACATGTCCTTTGCAACAGATGTGACTCCACTGAGATTGGTGAGGTGTCATTTGGTTTGGTGGAATGTGGGGAGTTCAGAATTAGGGAAAGACTTTTGTATGGCCTGCTGGATCTTCGCATATGTGCTCTTGGATGAATGTTCCAGTGCAATAAACATCGACAATGCAAGTTTGATAGACAGGTCTTCTATTCATAGAGGTTCTTTCAGGGGGTTGCGGAGGTATGCAAGTTGTTCACCTGTCAAGCCCACTCCATTGTCAAGAGACACATTTCTGATGTTGCATACAAAGCACAGGCTACATTGTAATTTTGGTAAATGTGCCTTGCATATGAGTTCCTCGATATCGAGGTCAAGGAGGGGGGAGTGGGTGGGAGGAGCAGGTGGACGATCATTGTTGCATTCAGTGGACTGGTTGTTGTTATTGCGAGACTCTCTGGGACCATTGTCATTGAAAACATTGCCATGGTTGTTGTTGTTGTGAACATCTCTGGGACCATTGTCATTATAAACATCACTGGGGCCATTGTCATTGTGAAACTCTCCAGGACCATTGTCATTGAAAACATCACTGGGGCTGTTGTCATTGTGAAACTCTCTGGGACCATTGTCATTGAAAACATCCTCAGGGCCATTGTCATTGTGAACATTGCCAGGCTTGTTGTCATTGTGAAACTCTCTGGGACCATTGTCATTGAAAACATTGCTGGGGCCATCGTCATTAGGAAGGTCTGCAGGATGTTAGTTATTAGCTTAAAGGAAAATCCAAATACATACATCGGTTACCATCTCCCTGGTCAGGGAGTTGCTCTGCTGCTGGGGCCTAGATATTTCATGGAAACCATAAAGTGAGCAGTCAGCTGTATGTTCTTACCAACTGTGGACACTTGGCAGTGCCAGTTTCACAAGAGGCATCATGGCCCCAAGTAGCAGACATGATGAATGCATGAAACGCATCAGATCATTTTGCCAGTCTTATGGATGCCTTCTCATCATTGTCTGCCTCACATAGATGGCACTTCCAAGTTCTAACCATGTTAATTGGCCTGTGGACACCCTTACAGTATTTGTGGCAGACACACCACAGGCCTTGAGTGGGGTCTGGCATGACGAGGATATAACATAGAGGACATGGGCACCAGGCAATTCAGAAGAGGTTGAATGAATGGCATTGGTTGCACCAGATAGCATGGACAGAATGACATGGATTGAATATATTGCATTGCATGCAAACAAAAGCATGAAATCAAAGTATGTGATGTGTTGAATCGAATCAATAGTTGACATGAACTATGTCCAACTATGGTGAATCTAGGCATGTAGCCACACATAGTAAAACATACAAATAGTAGTTGCTACATATGGCTACATTTGTCTACATGGCTATGCATATGTCCATTTTTCACTGGGATTGAATCACCACAGTGTGATGTATATTTTGGTGCGAGTTTTTACTTGCTTACATAAGCGCTTAGAGCGCACTTAGTAGTACATTTTGGTACTGTTTCCTCAGTAGTTGAGTCACTACTGAGGGTATGTTCACATATATTCTTTACCAGTACTTACTTACTGATGACCTGTAGCTGCCTACAGGTACACTAATATATTTAGTAGTTGAGTCACTACTGAGGCTGCCTACAGCCCTTTTCTACAGCACTTCATAGCACCAGTAGTTTTCCCTGACACTGTGTCACTACCATAGTTGGTGTGCTTTGTAGGCTACCTAGACTATGTATACATACTTAGACACCCCACAGGTTTCACAGTGGTGTGTGACCACTAGTACATAGCCAGCCATAGACTTCATGTCCTCACTGAGCTCTACCCAGCACAATATATATCTTGCCACAGTATACATACTACCATATGTACAGAATATGCATGCAGAAACAGTAAATCAGTGCAGATAAACCCCCATTCTAGCTACAGTATCTCAAAAAGGTAATGCATAGGATTAATAATCAGACAGATTGTCATCCTCCTTGTCAAAAACTGGACCAATGACCATGATTAATAGCTCACTAGATAGCTAAGGTACTGGACATGAGTGTGGTATGAAAAGGATAGACAAAGTGAATGACTGTTTGACTACACAAAGTAATTAGGAAAAAAAAATGGTGTGCAATTTATATTTGGATCCTGGTATGTGCTTGAGAAAAGTGGATGCCATGAGTGAGGTATTTGAGATATGAAAATGAGCTTTTTAATATTTAGTATAGCCACCTTTAACTTCAAGGAGAGCCTGGACACATTCCAGCATACTGTTATCTAGCTTCACAATGTAGTCATCCTCAATGCCTTCCCACTCCTCAACCAAAGCCTCCCATAACTGAGTGACATTTGATGGTAGCTTCATTTGAGTGCACACATGACATTCCAAATAGTCCCAAATATGTTCAATAATATTCATATCTGGGCTTTGTGTGGGCCAGTCAAGTACATTGAGCTTCTGATTCTTGAACCACTCAGAGGCAAGCTTTGAAGTGTGCTTCAGGTCATTATCCTTTATGTTTCTTCTTGATTCCAATGTTGCTAAGGGTCCCCAGAAGGTCATCCTGAAGGATTTTCATGTATAGCTTTGCATCCATGTTGTCTTTGATGTGGCATATCCAACCCAGCCCAGTGGCTGTGACACAGCCCCACACCCACTGCCACCCCCATGTTTCACAACCCTCTTCATGTACCATGTGTCAAAACCTTCCCAGGCCTCCTCCAGCACCATTCCCACCCATCTGAGCCAAAACAATTGAATTTTGACTCATCAGAAAAGATGACAGCTTGCCAGTTCTCTGCTGTCCAGTCAACATGAGCCTTTGTCCACTCAAGCCACTTTTTCCTGTGAGCCTCAGACAAAAAAGGCTTTCAACAGTGTACATAGCCCTTTAGACCACATGCCTGTAGCCTTACTTGGATTGCCTTGGCATTTATGTCTGGGAACAAATTCCTCTGCAGGTCTGCAGTGTCATGAGCTTTCCATTGCCCAAGAAGTCAGACTTCATGATGAGTGTCATTAGAGGTAAAAAGGCATTGGCAGGCTGGTTTTGGCTTGACAGCATAGTAGTCTTCAGATTTAGCATAGCATTTGACAATGCATTGGACTGTAGTACAATGAATTCCAAACTTTTTGGTGATGTCACTGTCAGACTGGCCAGCTGCCTTGTCTTGACAGATTCAGGCTTTCTTGGTTGTGCTAGTGTACTTGGCCATGGCAAAGTTAAAGAAGAGATGCTGCTGATGGCTCCTGAGGTGGTGTGCAGGCAGTAGATTTAATAGCAAACAAAGTGAGGCAAGTTTTCATAACACCTCCTTGTCAGCCAAAAAAGAATTGCACAGCACTTTTTTCAATGTTCATGCCACAAAACATCACAGCAAACAGGTAATGCAACAAAGTAACTTTCAGTTGATTGAACAGACCCTAGGGAACATATTGGAGTAGTTATTGTCATATATTTAATCCTCAGTAACTCCAACCTACAATATTAATATGTACCTGTCAGATATTTAACTACAAGTGATCAGTAAATAAAAGGACTAATTATAAAAGGGAAACTTACTCCTCAGTAACTCCAAGCTACTGAGGAAGGGAGAAAATTTACCCTACTGTATGTACGCATTTTTGCCTTATGTAAGCAACAAACCTTCGCACTAAATATGAACTACTAAAGGGGCAGTTTAATATCCCAACACTCCCCCATAAACTGCAAGGATTAAAATGATAGAATTATGAAAATAGAGCATACCCTGGTAGATTAAGTAAGTGGGTGATGCATGACTTGAGAGCTTGCAATGTTGTCATGTGTTGTGGTGGTGTGATTACCCAATTTGGCCATGCATGACTCTGTGGCTGCTTCATTGTCTCATACTTGTACCTGCAGCAATGCTGCTGCTGTTGCTGCCTCCCCAGTCAGTTTTGTGGGATGGTGACTCCCCCACAACTCTTGGAGGGTCTCCATGGTAGTATCTGATGTGATTTTGGCTTGTTTTGCAGCTTCAAAGTCTTCATTTGGCCTCGAAATGGCCCTGGTAGGTTTCCTGCCTATCTCCACCTCATCTGACAACATTTCTAGGATCCATTTTCTCTTGTTTACAATGGCAACTGGTAGGGATGATCTCATAGGGGTTCCTGGTAGGTCAGATGGGGGGCATAGGTGAGTTCTGCTTCACATTTTTGCTTCTAACCTCCTCCTGACTCATTTCTCCCTCTGATAATGGTAATACTTCATTGTTGCTCATTCCAATAGTCCCAAATGTATATGTCTGTCATCCTGTGGGTAGGATATGCCTTGATATATAGATGTTTGTCCCTGCAACTCAAAACTTGGCTTTGGGGGTAAGGCACTTGTCATGCATGCTCTGTTTGCAGTCATTTTTGAGGTTTTCATCAATGCTTGGCTCATTTTCATGGGCATCTGCCCTGCATCCTGTCTCACTCTTGTTTGGGCCTTCCTGCCCCATTGCTGCTGGGCTCCAGTGCCCACAATTCTGGCACATCATGGGTTCAGGGCTGGCTTTGTTCACTCTACTTGTGATTTCCTCTTCATCTACCTCCATCAGCCAGTCTGACAGTCCATTGCCATTGCTGGAGTATTCTGCATGTGTGAGCCACACCCCATCAGGCTCGAGATTGTTCATCTCACTGCTTGAGTCATCTGCAACTGCAGCTTTCTCATTTGCCTTCATCAGCAACTTGACAACAGATCTGATGGTCTGGAACAGTCTGATGGCCTGAGAAAATCTAATGGTCTGAAAAAGTCTGAAAAAATCTGAAACTTTCTGAAAGTTCTGATATCAGATTTTCTCAGAGTCTCAGATTATCAGACAGTCAGCCCAACAGACCATCAGATATTTTCAGAAGTCACAGATCATCAGACAGTGTAACACAGAAATTTCCAGACATTTTCAGAAGTCTCAGCCTATCTGACACCCAGATCAGCAGTTATTCAGAATTTTCAGATAATCAGACACTGAGTCCAGTAACTTCCTGACATTGCCAGTATTCTCAGACAATTAGATGTCCAGACCAGTAGACATTCAGAATTCTCAGGTAATCAGACACTCAGACCAGTAACTCCCAGACATTACCAGTATTCTCAGACGACCAGACAATCATACCAGTAACTTCCAGCCATTGCCAGTATTCTCAGACCAACTGACATCCAGACCAGCAGACATTCAGAATTCTCAGACATTTCAGATTGTCAGCCCAGTCCTATAGACTATCAATATAGATACAGTCAGAGCAGCAGATGGTGTCCTCCAGAGAAATGAGTTGCTCATCACCAGTGAAGACCTGAATGATTTGGAAAGGCTAAGGATATAAAACTCAGCATTTTACAAGTGCACTCCACTCAGGCTGAAGGCTGGAACCTTCATAAGTAAAGGTGGAGTAGTACAACCATACATCAGCAAACTACTGATTTAGCTCCAGACTGTCCATCCTCCCCAGCTCTCCTCAGCATCCCCAGCATCCCAGTCCCCCAGATTCCAGCCTCCCCAACCACTCCAGTACTCCCCAGTACTCCAGCCTCCCCAGCACTCCAGCAATAGCTTTAGGAAAAAGCATAGTAGTCACATTAGCAAACATAGTGTAGTTATGCACAACATATGGCCCAAGGGACACCTTGCTTGGTAAAATTGAAATAACTTTGGAACTAGAAAGGCAGGAGCTACATGGTTGGTGTCAGCTGGTAGGCCTCATTGAGTAGGCAAGTGCCTCAAAACAGCAAAAGCTGTGGTGCTAACATGAACTAGATATAATATCCAGTTCATGTCAGCACTAAAACTGAAATAACTTTTCACATACTGGTTCAAATATGATGTATATAGTATCTATCAGTAGGTCTCGTCGAGGAGATTCATCCCTCAAATTTTCATAATTTTTGGTGCAATGACAAGGGAGATACACTCCAATCAATGTGTTAATGAGGCTGACTTGTAGGATGTGGGCGAGTTGAGTCATGTGACCATGTGAATTAAGTCACATGACCATGTTGAACTTTGGATGCTCATGCACAGCTTGCATGTGCATCTTCTTCACTTCCCCCCATCCACCCTTTTTTCCAACACTATCATGCCAGGTGGTTGTGGGCTCAATAGCCTCACAGGTAAGTAGTTATTTGCACTATATCCTCCTTCTACTCACTCTGTCTACAACTGGGAGGGCTCAACAGCCATGCTGGGGGTTCACTGGTAAGTACAACCTCATCTACTATCCCATCCTGCTTTCACTCACCACACTTCCTCTTGGGAGACATCACTATAGTAGTTATGTAGTATTCTTATCATATTATGTATTAGTTGATTAGAATAACATACAAGTTTGCAGCTCATATGTTAATTCCATTGGTGACTGCAAGCAAGCTTGTGACAACTGGCCAGGCTGGACTGTCTGCATGTCTGCATATCTGGAAAACTACCATGCTACTGATACTGACAATGTCTGCAAGTCTGGCTGTCTGGTAAACTGCTGTACCATAATACTGACAAAATCTGCATGTCTGAATGTCTGACAAACTGCCAAGCTGAGAATAACTGGGTAAACTGAGGGTCTTCATGTCTGATAAAATATCAGACTGAAATACTGAATAACCTGAAGGTCTGGACATCTGAATAACTGTCAGGCTGGAAATAACTGACAGAATCTGATTTTTCTGGCAGTCTGAGCAGCTTGCTTGACTGATCTCAGAAGGGCCCATTTCTGACTGTCTGGGAAACTGATGAACTGGGAATTTCTGAGAAAGTCTGAGAAATCCTGAGAATATCTGAGATCAGTTTTTTTCAGACAACCAGTTTTCTTCAGACCATCAGAACTTTTGTCAAGTTGCTGATGTTCTCATGACCTTTTCCTTTTGAATCATTTGCCTTGTCCTTCTCCTTGTTTGCCTGGCAGTCTTGTGCCATGTGGCCATACTTGCCACAGGTAAAACAGTTGCTGTTTATCCTCCTCTGCTTCAAATCTCCAGATGTGGCATCCTTGCCACTCTCATTTGTAGACCTTCATGAGCCCAAATTTTGGCTGTCATATGCATCCAAGACAGTCTCCATCAACACATCCAAGGTGATCACTGTTCCCATAACCTTTGAGAGGGCCATGACTGTGCCAATCTGCACCTGGTATGAGTTTGGAAGAGAACTTATAATAATTGCAGTAAAGCTTTCATCCATTGGTGCTTGGTCCATTGAAGCTAATTGTTTGTGCATGTCTCACAGGGTATTGAAGTGCTTGTGGACATCTTTGCACTCTTGGCAGCACAAGTTCTGCATTCTGTGGAGTATCTTGACCACTATGACCCAGGATCTTTGTTTGAAGAGCTTTGCAAGGTGTCTGAATATTTCACAAGCCATTTTAAGCCTTTTGATCTGTGTGAATAGAGTGTCCAGCAGTGTTCTGGTGATTTGCTGCTTGACAACAGCATCACCCATTTGCCATCTCCTCATTTTGGCTTTCCAGAGCTCAACCTCCTTCTTTTCAGCTGACATTGTGGGGACCCAGCTTTCCCCTTGGTCATCAAGTGATTTCAGATCTTCAGGCTCTGTCTCTGAGCCATCTAAATGCCCTCCAAGGCCTCATGTCTCTACTGACCACATAAGTCAGTCTTTATATGTAACCCAGTTTGTGCCATCTGCCATGAGCTTTGGCACCCTAAGGAATTCATCTCCAAGCTTGTTTTGAAAGACATCTCATAGTTCTTCTATTTGTGTTCTTCTATAAACTTCTCTTGTGTGCAGTTAGAGCTTGCTGGGGCTCATAACCTGTCAGATATTTAACTACAAGTGATCAGTAAATAAAAGGACTAATTATAAAAGGGAAACTTACTCCTCAGTAACTCCAAGCTACTGGGGAAGGGAGAAATTTTACCCTACTGTATGTACACATTTTTGTTTATGTAAGAAACAAACCTTCGCACTAAATATGAACTACTAAAGGGACAGTTTAATATCCCAACAGTTATATGGGTATATAATGTGGTGTTACAGGATCTGCTGGTGGCATGTGGGAAATGTAGCAGGTGCACATTACCTTTTTGAGATACTGTAAGCTCATCCTTGGTAGTTAAATGTTGAACATTGAGCCCTCTTCACATTCCTGGTTCTTCATGTTCCTTGATACCAGAGGTGATGGCATACATTGACTTTGGTTGGGACTGAGAGGGGTCTTGCACCTGAATGGATGCTATGATACATGAGACATTTGGTTACCATCACCAATATATAGAGAATTATGTACACATACCCATCCAGCCTCATAAAGCTTCATGCAGACACTAAAACATTATACATCTTCTTGGCAACCTTAATGCATGCAGGGACTTGAGATTGTTACACCCAGTGAACTGATATGCCTAAGACAGGCAAAGGTGAGCCAAAGTGGAACTATGCAAAGATGAACCTCAAAACGAGGATGTTTCATAGGGTACTCTGAACACATGATAGATTTGTTGCTTGTTAGACTTGAACATCATACAACCACTTGAGACAGTGGTGATGGCTTCTCTTGAGAGACTAAGACAGCCAATCAGAGTTTGGGGACAAGTCACAGAGTAGATTCAAACTGAGGACCAAAAGCATCCTCAGCTGTACTATATACTACATGGACAGATCTATGATGTTAGGTATAGTGTCAACCACTATAACCAAAAGGGGAAGGGTAGGCAGACATGCACAGCTATCCATCTGTGCAGTTGACTATACTACAAAGGACAGCCACAGCAGAGAAACAAGGAGATGCATACTTGCTAAGTAGAAGTCTGTTGAGTTACCTCAAAAGGAGGCAGAGCTCTCACCAAGGGTTTGCATGGTGCTGCACAGCTCCTATGATCTCCCACACCAAGAGAACCACAGTAGCTGTAACTAGTTCAAACTACAAAAAGACAGAAAAGGTAAAAAGTGCTGTAGCATGGGTAGAACAGAACTGACCAAAAGCTGACTTCCTGGATAACTGGTGAGGCAACATGTGGAGCAGTGGCAGAACCACCTGGAAATCCAACACAAAGACAAAAAAGAAGAGTGGTGGTTTACCTCTGCAGAATCTAGATTGAAGGAGGTTGAGGAAGGGGGCTCTGCTCTCAGAAGAATGAGTGCAGGGGAGGGTTTTGAGGTAGGCCTGTTGAGATACCAGGACCAGGACCAGGGAAATGATGTAAGGATTGATGTGAAAGGAGAGTGGGAGGAGACTAGAGGAGTCTCCTGTTGGAAGGGGGGTCTCAGTTTGACCCAGGAGGCTAGAGTTGCTTGGGAAGAGTCAAAGAGCAGCAGAAAAGACTAGAAAACATGCCCTAAAAGTCCATAATAACAGCTGAGATTTGTCTAAAGAGTGTCTGATAGTGGAGAGATAATATTCTGAGCACTTGGGCTTGGAATTCCATCTGTCTCGTCTCTAGTAATGTGTCTGTTATGTTGTTCTAAGTAAGTACAGTGTACTTGAAGTGCAAACACAGGCTTACATAAGCCACAATGCATCCAAATACTATGTAAAATGATAAGGAAAAAGTAAAGAAAAACAAACCTGTAGAGTAAAAACAATGAAATAAAATAAAATACCTAGTAGGGAGGATACTCTCCCTACATCCAAGGGTGGCTTTAAATAGTGACTGTCCCCAGTCATCACATACCAAGCTGTATCTTATAGTGAGATGAGGGCTATCCTCCTTGAAACAAAAACTCTAAGTCAAAACTCAAAAAAAATGCGAACTCAACAATGAAAGAGACCATAAAAGAAACAAAATACCAATGAAAGCAGGCACCAACACCTGCAGGAGAGGGTACCAGAGTGGCATCAAGGGGCAACAAGGGGGTTCAAGGGAGTGGCTTCAAAGGCAAGACTGGCCTCGAGCCTGGACAGGCCTTGGAAGGGTCACTCAAGGGGGAAGGAGAACTGCACAAGGGGGAAACACACCTTCGAGAGGCTCCAATGAGCCTCAGGATTTGACTTGGGGGAGGGACTGGGCTCAAAGGGGCAGAAGGGGCTCGAGGGGGGGAAACAAGGCCTCGAGAGGCTGTGACAAGCCTTGGGATTTGACTTGGGCCTGGTTTGAACCTTCAAAGCTTCCTATCGAGGGTCTGGGAGGCTCTCAAAGGTGCCTGGGTTGCTCTCAAACTCAAAGGGTGCTCTGGGGTAGTCTCGGGATCAACTCGAGAGCAGGCAAGGGGTGGGGTCAACTTGGAGCTCAAAGGGGGGGACAGTAACTGAGTAGCTAACCCTCCTGGGCCATGAGTGAGGGCCCAGAAGTCCAAACGAGCCTGGAGGGTATGCCCAAGTGCCTCATGAGGGATTTCCTCACCTGTAGGCAATACGATGTGACCCCGAAGTATCCTGCACCTGCCTACAGCTAGATATGAGCTGCAGACCTTGCACTGAGCTCAAGCATGTCCTTCTTGACCACAGAAGAAACAAAAATTAAACCCTCGAGGCTGCACTCATTGCCTCGAGTCTTGAAGGGCTGGGGGTGGTGCACTCAAACCCACATACTCTCAAAGGGGTGACACTGCACTTGACACTCTCAAACACAACTCAAAAGCAGTAGGGGAAGGCTTTGCTGTTGAAGTAGCAGCCACTTGAAGGAGGAATGAGGTCCTGTGGGGTGGCTCGAGATCCAAGGGTAGCTTCAATAAAGTCCTTTGAGTGCTCTAAACCACCTACTGAGTGCACATATGACCATTGATCCTCTCTCAAGCTGCAAAGCGAGTTCAAAGCTAAGTCACCAGCCTGCTTATCCAGAACACACTGCCATGGCTGAGCCACAGTGTGCCATGAGCCTGCATAAGTGACTTGGTGAGGAGACAAGCTGCTCAAAGCAGGCTCAGGGGAGGGAAGGGAGTTCTTCAAAGTTTGAGGGGATGCCTTGAAGGGGGAATAAGGGGGAAGCTTCATGCTTGAGTGCACCTCTCCCTGGGAGCATCTTCTAGAATGAGACCAAGAGTACTCCACAGGGGAATCCAACTGGTGACTGATTAAGGGTGAGGGTGAGCACTGAGAGGGTTCCTCGAGAGACTCAAGAGCTGACAAGGGAAGGTAACCTGGCAGGTCCCATGCCTGCCCTGAGAACTCTGGGTGCAATACTGGTGGGGCTCAAGTTGGTCTGCATGCCTCTTCCATCACAAGAAGTATATATGAAGCTCAAATGAATATATATCATGTTATAGTTGATAATTGACAATGGTATCAAGGGTAGATGTGAGTCTTGAACATCTGCAGTTAGCCTCAAGAGGTAAAATGAAAGAGGTGGGGTCACCTCGATGCAACCTTGAACACCTATGGGAGGTTGGGGGAGGAGTCCTTGTACACAAAATGAGCAGGGCAGGTGTAGGGGTCTTTGATACATGTCATGAAGTGGTTTTGACCACCAAAACTGAATTAGTCATCACATGCAACTTGAAGTTCGACTCTCAGATATGCAGCCTCACTCAACTGCAAAACAGGAAAATAATGATGGATTACATCTGGAATACATCTGTGAATGAAGCAGGTGCATCTAAGGGAACATCTCGGTCATGAATGCATCTCGAAGGGTCTCAGAATGTGTCTTGAAGGGTCTTGGAATGTGTCTCGAAGGGTCTCAGAATGCATCTCAAAGTCTTGAAGGGTCTCGGAATGGCTTCCAACTGACTCTAAGATGGTGAGGGAACAGTTCCCTACAACCTAAAGGGAGTGAAAACATGAAAGAAAGTGCCAGGGAGCTCAGCTGTGGCAGGGGAGGAGGACAGCAGTGCATTGGTGAACAACCGCTCGACAGAATGCTACAAAACTTTGGAGGGCGGCAGAGGTGCATGAGGAGAGCTGGGAGAACGAAGAAACATGGAAAATGGTGCACCCAGTCCCAAGTTATTCCAATTTTCGTCCTACAGGGCCTTTCTCCACAAAAATAAGGATATCTCCAGAAGTACTGAAGTGGACATGACAAGAAATACACTGTTTGAAAGGTCTCGTTGAGTAGAATCAGGATCCAGAAAAGTGAGAGGTTCAGCATGTCAGTGTGGGCAACTCTTCTTGTGAGAGCACAAGGGGAAAGTGGGGAAAGCTGTAGGTTAGACCTAGGCTCATCCCAAGGGGTGCTGAGTCAGAAGGAGACAGATAGGGAGGCTTGGAGGGCAAAGGAGGATTTTTCTTGGTGACTGGGAAGGTTGGCAATGAAGAACTTGAAAGTCCACCCTAGATGGGCAACAGGGATTTTTCAGGGTGGGAAGAAGCTTGTATGGACTTGGGACTCAAAGGGCAGCAATAGTAGACTCTGGTAGACAACAGGAAAATTCTTGTAGATGTAAGGGACTGGTTTAACAAAGTGGCAGCGATTTACTAGTGGAGAAAGACTTGAAGACAGTGAATAGACAATACAGTGACTCAAAAAACCCTTTCAATGTTTTGCTGTTTTGTATTGATGGTGATGCCAAAAATCAGGGAAATTCTGAAAAATCTAGAAAGTATTCATGCAGATAGCCCTAGGTCATGGCTTCAAAAGTACCTTACCCAAGTTGTTTGGCTTTGTTTTGGTTTAGATATTGCATGTTTAATCAGGACAACTCATTGAAAGGGATTTTTTGCTGATGAAATGGCAGCATATTCATGACAATTGGACAGCATATTTTATGGTTTGGAGCCTGAATTTTTGGCAGTCATGCATGCTAGTGATTACATAATGTGTTGCATAATTGATTTGATGGTTTGTCAGCATGTAAACAAGGTCAGCCATTGAACTCAAGTCATTGATCCTCTACCCTGTACCATCACTCAATGAGGACTATTTTCTCAGGGGAATGTCAGTAAATTATGGTGCTAACGGCATTACCATGAGTTGGATGTATGCCCAGTGCCACCAGTCCCTTGAAAGAGATGCTAAAATTCATGCCTGTACCATTTCTGCTACCCATGCCTGAGGGGTCCTGACAGTAATCAGTATTGGGAAAGGTGAAAATGCCATGGAAGTCATTCTGGCACTTCAAGACATGAAGAATGAACTAATCCCCTCTCAACTGGTGCATTTCTATGCAAGAAAAGCTGGTATCAAGGTTGGGGAAGTAAAACCCTTCTTTACTTTCCAGGGGTTCTGGGTGGAATAGCCTATTGGGCTGCCAGGGTGCAAATTTTTTCCCATTCATCTGTCCTTATGGGTTGCCACTGATCACCTATGACCAAAAAAATCCTTTCCTGGTCATCCATAGTTCAGCACAGGGCATAGTCTGGCTGACCCTGCTTGGCTCCTGGTGTGCAGAGGAGGGCATTGCCTCACCCTACCCTTGGTGCCACCTTGTCTTGTATAGAAATGCACCAGTTGAGAGGGGATTAGTTCATTCTTCATGTCTTGAAGTGCCAGAATGACTTCCATGGCATTTTCACCTTTCCCAATACTGATTACTGTCAGGACCCCTCAGGCATGGGTAGCAGAAATGGTACAGGCATGAATTTTAGCATCTCTTTCAAGGGACTGGTGGCACTGGGCATACATCCAACTCATGGTAATGCCGTTAGCACCATAATTTACTGACATTCCCCTGAGAAAATAGTCCTCATTGAGTGATGGTACAGGGTAGAGGATCAATGACTTGAGTTCAATGGCTGACCTTGTTTACATGCTGACAAACCATCAAATCAATTATGCAACACATTATGTAATCACTAGCATGCATGACTGCCAAAAATTCAGGCTCCAAACCATAAAATATGCTGTCCAATTGCCATGAATATGCTGCCATTTCATCAGCAAAAAATCCCTTTCAATGAGTTGTCCTGATTAAACATGTAATATCTCAACCAAAACAAAGCCAAACAACTTGGGTAAGGTACCCTTTCGAAGCCATGATGTAGGGCTATCTGCATGAATACTTTCTAGATTCTTCAGAATTTCCCTGATTTTTGGCGTCACCATCAATACAAAACAGCAAAACATTGAAAGGGTTTTTTGAGTCACTGTATGAAAGGCTCTGGGGGACTCTGGGGATGCTCTGGGGACTTGAAGATACTCTGGACAACGACTCTAGGGACTCAGGAACACTCTTAGACATGCAGATAGTGACTCCAAAAGATGGGTGATTATTTTTCCAAGTACAGCGGACTTTTGTAGTGTAAGGACAGTGGTATCCAAGGTGACATCAGAGAACCTCGGATCTGTCATATGTCAAAAGAAAATAAATGAAATCACAAAGGCCAATCCATGAACAATCACATGTGCTACGACAATATACATGGAGGACAAAGCAAGAAAAGTCCATAAAACAAAAGTAAGAAAAGGAGAAGCGGTATAAGGCACATACCTGGGTAGTGACAATGCACAGTGGAGGCTGGCAGCGATTTCATTGACTAAGGAAGGATGCAGTGGGCAGCATTATGAAGTGGGCAACAGCTTCAGCATTTGTAGGATGGATATAGGTGCCAAGGAGATAAGGTGACACATGATAGGTCAGAGGGGATTGCTGATGGATGGTGTTCAGTAATCATGTGTCAAGGGCAGATTTGGTGGATAGGGGATGGCCTTATTATGGAAGCTGAGGAGTCAGCAGTGATGTTACTGGCAGGAATAGGGGTACATGACGAGAGTGTACAATGGGTGGTATGTTTATTGCAGCATGTGGCAATATTTTTAGCAGGGTGGTGCCATGACCATAGGGGGATGTGCTAGTAAGTGACAGACAACATGGAGAAAAGCTGCTCAGGGTGTTCTGCAACCTTAGGGAGTATGGACTCCCTACACCTCCCAGGGTCTTCGAATGCTGACCATCCTCAGTCAGGGGTACACAACAATTGGGATGGAAACATGAAGATGTCATACACATGGTGTGGCTGCACATGGATCAATGGGAAGGGGCATGGTGTTCTTGATCGCATGCTGTGGCAAAAATGCTCCTGTGTCAACAAATGCTGCCTAGACATACCAAACAAATGCTGCTTCCCAGTTGTCTCTCTTTTCTGAGTCCATCCACTGCCATCTTGCTCACCATCACCTGTCTCCAATTGGTACACCTTCCTCCAAGGACTCATCCACAACTGTGCCATTCATCCAACACTTGCAGGACCTCATAGTGGGGACAGTGCTCTGAAAAGTGTGGAGTGCCATAAAGATAAAAGAACAAAACTCGCTGCATACATGGGTGTGGTAAGGGAAAGAGTGTCTGTAGAAGAGCAGAACATTCAGCAACAAGTGAGACATCATAAATGAGAAGAAGAGAGAGGAAGCAGTGAGCAGTATCTGAAGGGGTGGCTTATTGCCTTTCTTCATAACATAACCTTGGCAGTATTCTTTAATGAGAGGCAGTGAGTAAGTCTACAAAAGAAGATCGAAAGAACAAAAGTTTGACTTCAAGGGTATATGTATTTATGCTTTTGACAGCAGTATTTTTGTTTTTGAAGGTTGCATAGAAGTAGATTGTCTGTTTAGTTAATGAAAAGGTAAAAGAAGGAGAAAAGAAAAGAAATGTGGAAGGGAGAGTATAGGTTACTCATCCAACTCATCCCTAAGGACACCAGCAAGCTCTGGGTCAGGCAGGGAGTCATCTTCAAGTTGATTGATAGCAGAGTTTTCGAGGCCCAGCAGGTGGGTGACCTCTATGTGAGACTTGTTGTGAGGGTAGTAAGGGAATAGATGGAAGGCAGCATAGCAGAATTTCAAGATGGCACCATCGAGCTCTGCAAGAAGGTAAGATCCACCTTTAGTACAACACACCACTACCATAGGACCTAGGTAGCAGGGTTTTGTCTTTTGATCTAGCTCCTTCTTGATACAAGAGTTTCTGACAAGGATGAGGGAGCCAGGTTCAAAGTCAAAGTCATGTATTGTGCGCTCAAAATGGGATATGAAGTCTTTGGCAGAGGCAAAGCAGGCTTTCAGGACTCAATCATGGATGAGCACCAGGTCTTCTGGATGCTTCTGAAGTTGACAGGCACAATTAGCAATGAGGTTGGTGGTTGAGTAAAAGTCCACCTCAAAAGGGGAGAGGAACATCGCCTCTGTGAAGTCAAAGGGAAGTCTGGGATGGACGCCATGAGCCATATAATATGGGGAGAATCCCATAGCTTTATGAACTGTGACTCATTCTGCCCAGAAGACTGATGGGGCGACCTCTGACTGCCTCAACACTTCTCCTTCACAACTCTTCACCATTGCTTCTCTAACATCAAAATGCCGCTGCTCTACCACTCCATTTGCTTGCGAATTATAGGGAGAGATAGCAATGTGCCAAATGCCATAGGTCTTCAAGAGCCAGTCAAGAGCTAAAACATATGGACCACCATTGTCAGTGACAATTTCCCCAATGGCTCCCCAACAACATAGGATCTGCTCAAATAAGAACTTGCTGATGGACTTTCTGGTTTCAGATCGAAGCATGGCCCACTTGGGGTAGCTGGTGAGGGAACAATGGGCTTGGGTAACATATCAGTAACCATTGGACTTTGGCATGATGAAGGTGTCGACGTAGGCTTTGTAGAACAGGGGTTTGGGGATAGTGATGACAGGGGGAATATGAATGTGGTCGAGGCAGCAAATTTGGCACTTGTGACACATTCTGATGTACCAGCAGACATCCTGTTCCAGCATGGGCCACCAAAAATGTATCAGTAAATGCATGTGAGTGGAGAAGATACCCTTATGGCCAAGGTTGTTGTGAGCTTCTTGAATAAGGCTGAGGCAGTGATGAGGGCAAACTATGAGTTGGTGTTGACCTTGTGGCTCTTTCCTCCACAATTCTCCGCCCTTCACAAAGTATCACAACACCAGTTGGATGAGGGTCTCCAGTTCTTTCTCTCCTATCCCATCTGGCAGTTTCTTTGTCTCCAGAAAATCTTTCACCACTTCCAACCTCTCATCTCTCTGCTTCGCTTTGTTGGATCGTGGAATCTCTATTTCAGCATTACCTGGCAGCATTTTGATGGCAGTAAAAATACTGATATCCTGAGGTAGGGAACTGGATAAGTGGTAGATGGACAGTGGAGATTCTAGATGAGGACGTAGCACTTGAGACCCTGGCTCACAATGATTCACAAGCTCCATTGTGAAGGCTCCACATTCATCTACCCAATCCTCATAATCTTCATCCACCTCAGGGTCTTCATCAGCTTTGGGCCTCCTAGACAGCCCATCTGGCACAGCATGTTTGGTGGCAGGTATGTGCACGAGTTTGAAATTGAAGAGTAGGATTCCAGCAATCCATCGGTTGATGGTTGCATTAGGCTGTAGGTCTGGGTTATTAATCATACCCTTAATGTACCTTGCATCCACCTCCACCGCTAAGTTCTTTGCACCAAATATATAAAGCTGCATGCATGTCATGCAGGGCTCGAAAAAGACTGAAGAGCTCGAGTTTGGCTTGGCTATAATGCTGCTCTTGATCATTGAGGGTAATTGAGCCGAAACAAGTGGGGTATCTCTTCCCATCTTCGCCTTCTTGCATAAGGATATATCTGACAGCGATGTTAGAGGTGTTGACTGCAAGGATAATGGGTAAGGTGGAGTTATAGTTAATAGATCTGAGTGCAGGGGAGGAAACAATGGTGGCACAAAGGTAGTCCATAGCTTTGCAGTGTTCATCTCTGAAATCGAAAGGGATGTCCTTCTTAGTTAATTTGACAAGGAGGCAGGCATGTCTGGTGAAATCTTTGATGAAGATATGACAGTATGAGCAGAGACCTAGGAATCCCCTGACTTCAGTGACATTAGCGCAGTAAGGCCAGTCTTTAATCTTTTGGACTTTGGCTTTGTCTGGGATCCTCCCCTCATATGATACCTTATGCCCAACCACCACAATAGATGGAGCGGTGATTATGCATTTCTTGGCAGAGACTGTGGTGCCAGCATGATGAAGTCGATGGAGGATGTGGTTGGTATTCTGGAGGTGCTCCCAGATGAAGTGGTGAATTCCAGGATTCTCAGGTATAGTCTCATAAGTGCTGTCAGCATTTTGGTAGCATGATTTTGGACCCTTGATAGGGCAGTCATCAATGAAGGGAATGGTAACTTCAGGGATTTCTTCCTTCAGTATCCAGCAGATGTCTCCATGGAAGATTTGGACAGTGTTTGTATAGCCCATAGGGAGTTTTGTCAGTCAAAGGGTACCAATTGGCATTTGGAAAGTGGTATGGTCATGGTAATTGTCGTGGATGGTTCTATGGTCATACCCTACCATTAAGTCAAGGATACCATACACTGAGTGGCAGGCAAAGGCTTCTGTGATCGAATCAACAAAGGGGGGAACTGCAGAATCCTGAATAGACATGGCATTTAGTGGTTGCAAATCATGGACTAAACAGAGGGATTTTCTGTCTTTCTTGACAATGCAAAACCACTTGGATCTGTAGGATGAGGTTGATGGTTCATAGACACCAGTGGCGACCTTCTCTTTAATTATGTTTATGACATCTCAAAAAATTGCAGGTGGGATAGGGATGTTTCATTCAACCCAAGGCTTGTGGGACAGTGTCAGAATTTTCAGAGGGGGGAACATGTCTTCATGAAAAGTCCCTCATTCAGAGGTCTCCCAAGCAAATGCTGCTTCATGGGTATGAACAAGCCATCAAATGAGATTTAACTCTGCTGGCCAAAGGAACTTCGCAGGGTTGAGATTGAGCTCTTCCACTCGTTGTGCCATGAATCTAGAACCAGGAACAAAAGGGGGAGGATGATATGGTAATACAGGCAAGTCTGCAAGAGGATCACCAATCTCCCGATGCTCTACTCTGAACTCAACAGGTGTCGCAGTCAGGATAGGCTTCACCTTCTTTGCTACAGGTTTGTACTTCAAAACATGATAAATGGGGTCGAAATGAAGATTGGACCATAGAACTGAAAGTGTCAGTGGAGAAATAGTAGTACTCATAGAAAACAGAAAGGGATCTTTTGGCCAAATGAAACTATAATGAAATGGATCAAGAATGGGTGCACTATCAGGGGTATAATCGAGTAATAATGCTGCAGTGGCCTTATTTTCTTTAGAGTCTGTGGAAGAAGGTGAAACTATATCTGAAGTCAAAAGAGGGGGATCTGCAATGTAGAGGGAACACATGGATACTATTTCTTTCTGGTCTCTTTGCACCTCTGGCAAATCATTGACCAACATTAAAAACCCTGTTCTCCAATATCCAGGTGGTGGTGGCATTCTTGGCAGGAAAAATACTCTGCCTCATCTTCTGGGTTTATGAATCGAGGGTGAGGGTATAGACGATGACAAGGACAAGTCAGGATAGGTAATTGTCAGCCAGAGTTGGGGTCATGGATCTCTAATGATTGTTCACCATCAGGGAAGTCTTGGAGGATGCTACTGAGGAGACAAAAGAATGGGTGGCCTAAAAGGAGGTTGAATGGGGCTCTGTTGACAACTTGGATCTGGAGATGAGCCTTGATAGGCCCAATACACAGAGAGGCATTTTCAATGACACCTAAGGTGCTTTCTTTAGACTGGTTAGTGGCCTCCAAAGTCATACACATGTCAGAGCAAAGAGGGGCACCCAGTGTTACGTGCAGGAATATCTCACCAGCTGAAATCAACCAGTGTTGGTGATGAGGCAGAGTGCATCACCACTCTTGTGATATTGCCTGGGTTGACCTAGAGGGCTTAATAGTTTTACCCCTCCTATGGCCAGACAAGCAGTTCTGAGGTAGTGTTTGTCAGAGAGAAGCTAGCCTGGTTGCAAGGTAGCTAAAAGCTAAGGAATACATCCATGTCCCTATGGGTATATATACTACTCGAGAGTGTTTGGATGCGTTTGCATATACACATCGAAGACGCATCGTGACACGCCCCAAACAAGGGAAGATGACTCGAGATGAGTACGTGGGCAGGGGGTATTCCCTAGGAAAGGAAATGAGTCCAAGAGAGGGGGTATTGTTATGCGTTCATGTGAAGAATGCATCGCACTATCCCCATTATAGTCCAAAAGGGGAAAGTGACTCGACGCGGGGAATATGAAATAGGAAGCATCGAGTTGTGTCGATTGGAGAAGGCTGATCGAGGGAAGGGAAGGCCATATAAAGGATGGCATATAGTAAGCGTCTGAAAGAGGAAACATAATTGAGTAAGCATCGAGAGACGCATCTCAAGTGCAATTGAGAGAAAGAGAAATGGAAAGGAAAGTCCGCACACATGAGAAACCGGTTGGTTAGGCGAAAAGAGTAAATGGCATATCATTACCCCCCTCTCAAGGTCGAAACACCGGAGAGATGGGTAAGAGCTGCTGGGGGAGCTCGATTTAAGGTCAGGAGCTCGACCACAGGTGTTGAAAGGGGAAGTGTTTAAAGGGGGCCCCCGCACCTAACTGAAGGGTTTGTAGGGGAGCGGCAACGACGGTGAGGGTAGAGTCGAGGGAGCACGGTTCCTGGAATCGTCCATTTGGAGCCTTGTCCATTATGACACAGGAGGTGTCCACACCTTTGGCAGTTGTAGCAATGCATTTCCCAGAGAGGGTGGCTCCAGTTGAGCGCCTTTCATCCTGAGATGACTTTGGGAAGTTTGTCATCATAGGGAAGGACGAGGAAGGAAGAGGCGGTGTGAGGAGTTGGGAAGGGGTTGTGAGCATTTACTGCAAAGGGGAGATTGAGTGTTCAAGCTCCTGCATTAAAGTAGGTGGAATGAAGGAAGTTCTGCCAATCACCATAGTGGATCTGACAGCCAATGGATCATTCAGTAAGGAGAGAAGTGGTATGGTCAAGGAGGACCTTGACACCTCATTCTCTGGGGGAACCTGCCAAGTCATTGGGGACCTCGATCATCTCTTTGCTGGTCGAAGTCATTTCAGAGCTTGAACATTCCCTTTCGAGGCCATCTCTACTAGCATACTCAGTTCTTCTCACGTCCAGTCCTCGCAGTTTACCACTGTCTGTCCCATCGATTGTCCATGATGGCAGAGAAAGTCCGCTGACAACAGTAGTTTCCATTTGTTTTTCTTGGACAGGAGATTGAGTTCGAGAAGACTGCCGGCCCTTGCACTTATTGCTGCTGAAAGTGAGTGCTGGGTCAATGGCCTGAGCAGAGTAGGGGCGAAAGTTTCAAAAGGACTGCCAGACTTCTTCTCCAAACATAGTATGGACGAGGTTCACAGTAGCCTTCTGGATGTCCACGATGTCGTTGACGTGGTCGCCATTGTAGAGGTCCATGTCTGCCTTTCAGGCGACATTTCCCTGGAGACCTTGCGAGACTTCGAAGATTTGGGGGACTCGAGAAGCTATGAACTCTGAACCTCAGTAGATCTGAGACAACATCCATAGGTGTTCATGATGTTCGCCTGCTCACCAGCCAAGTGAGTCCCAGTGCTCGAAGTTTTCGAGCACCCACAGAACACGGAGGAGCTGTTCTGGTGTGGGTACCAAGCTTGTCTTGGCCTCACTGGGGGAGTCGACCTCGTTTGCTGTCTGTCGCTCGGTGAGTTTTGGGGTGACACAGACAGGGGGTGTGTGAGAGGTCGAGTGGGGAGCGGTTGTCTCTGGATCAGGGGTTTGGGAGATTGGGGAGGAGTCGGCAGGGGAGTTGCAGCTGCGATAGGCTCCGAGACTGGGGGTCTTGTGTGGGAGTAGAAGTGCAGAGGGGTAGGGGGAGGTTTTAAGGACTCGGGTCTTTCGCCTTGCCTTGGTGTTGGTGAGTGAATGGACTGTGAATGAGGATCTGGGGTTAGGAATGGGTTCTGGGTCGCTGGAGGCGGCCCTTGACCAGTGTTGCCAAAGTCCCCTGAGCACAGGGTCTGATGAGCCGGGGGACAAGGATAGTGATAGAGGGGTTTTGGATGGCAAAAGGTCGAAGTCGTAGTCATTGGAAAAGGTGACATGTTCATTCTCTGATGCAAATATGGTGTAGTCGTCGAAAGAGAGGTGTTCAGAGTTGTGTTCATGAGACATTGGAGAGCAGAAGATGGTGCCATTTCTGGTAGGAATGGAGGATATCAAGGGTGTTATATAGGTTTTCTGGGGGTTCCCAGGTGTTGGAGGAATGCCTGTATCCAGTCCATTTGACCAGGTATTGGAAAGTTTGTTGTTTGGCAACCGTTGAGGGTGCAGAGGCGCATCCTTTTACGCGTCCTTTGGCCTTTTGCCATGAGCCCATGACTCGGTGTTTGAGAATATTCTCGACTTCCCATTTGGGTAAGTTGTCGATCAGATCAGGAAGGGGTGGCGTATTGGCTCTTCCATATTCGTTGTTTTCTTCGAATGGGTAGATCCGTGATGTGTGAAATACTGGGTGTATTTTCCACATTTCAGGAAGTTTGAGCTGAACTGCCACGGGTGAGACTACTTTGGTAATCTCAAAGGGGCCAATGCGTCAGGGTGCCAGCTTCATGCTCGGGATGTCCCTTTTGAGGGTAGCTGCATCTAGCCAGACCAGCTGTCCTTCCTTGGGGATGGTATAGGTTCCCTTGCTTCTATCTTGCATGACTTGTTGCACAGCCTTGTGAGAGAGAATTGCCGAGTCCCAATTGGCAGCCAGTTGTTGCATATGATCATCCACAGAGGGCACATCAGATGACTTTGATGTGGAAGGGTAGGGCACTGGGTCATAGCCATAGATCAGTGAATAAGGGGTCTGCTGATGCATGGAATGGATCCTGGAATTGTGTGTGAACTCGGCCTGAGGTAAGTACCGAGCCCATTCTTCTGGTTTGGTGTCGCAGTACATCTGAAGGTAGGTTTTGACCTCTTGATTGACACATTCGCTTTCGCCGTTGGTTTGAGGGTGATAGGCTGTGGAGAGTTTCTGCTGCATGCCTAGTGCCTTGTATAGTTTGGTGGTGAAAGCCGAAGTGAATTGTGGACCCCTATCAGATATTATGGCATCTGGAATGCCATATCTGGGGTACACGTATTGGAGGAAGAGGTCAGCCAGTCCAACAGAGTCACATGTTTTCTTGCAGGGGATCAAGACTACTCCTTTCATTAGTCCCTGATCCATGATGGTAAGGATGGAGTCATATCCTTCTGACTCTGGTAGGTCTGTGACGAAGTCCATGGAGATCTGCTTAAATGGGAAGGGGTTCTTTGCCACATCATTTGGCATAACCAGAGGCATGAGAGGGTGAGTGATGACCTTATTGGCTTGACAGCTGGGACATCCCTTCACGTACTCTCTTACCTGCTTCCACATTCCAGGCCACCATACTTCGTCTTTCATTTTCCACATCATTGCTTTCACTCCAGGGTGTCCAGCAGCTGCCAGATCATGGTTATCCCGGAGGTACTCGTGTCGGAGGGGAGGAGGGACGTAGAGTCAACTGTTGTGTCGCTTGGTTTGATCATCCTCCTCACATATAGTGTCATTTTTTGTGAGAGTGTCATCTTTCAGCATTGTTTCCTTGATTTTATTGAAGAGTTCGCTAGATACTGTGAATACTCCTCTGTCCAATCGTTGTACATTGCTGGACGACTTGTTGTTGAGGTTGGACATTTGGGTGGAAGGAGGGGATGACAAAAGAGTGTGGCTCTTCTTTTGAGCCAGGGGATTCGCAGGTGTAAGTGGGGCTTCTCCTTTCTTTCCTTTTCCCTTCAGCTTAGGTGCGGTAGAAGTCAGTTTGGGGGTAGCAGAAGGGGATTTTTCTGCGGAAAACAGGAGTTTCACCCCCCCCTCGAGCCACAACGAGTCAAGTAGTACCGTAGTCGTTGGGGAAGGGTCGGTGGAATAGTCGGGGCAGCGGGAAAGGGAATTGGGAATAGTCATTAGCTTTCCCAGTTTGTGTGTGAGCTGAATAGGAAAATCTTGAAGGAAAGCAGCCCATTGAGTCTGCCTTCAAGAAAGTTGCTGTGGTGACCGATAATAGGTGAGGTTTTGGTGATTGGTGTACACTGTGGTGGGAGCAACTGGGGAGACCAAATAATGTCTCCACTCCTCGAAGGCCCTAACGATGGCCAAGAGTTCCAGGTCATACACCTGGTAGTTTTGTTCGGCGCCAACCAATGACTTTGATAGGTAGGCACAGGGATGGAGCTCGCCGTCCTTGAATTGTTGGCAAAGGACAGCTCCAGTTCCCACTGCTGAGCCATCCATGAAGAGGGTGAATGGCTTGGAAAAGTCCAGGAGGCATAGAATGGGCTGGGAGCACAGCGCTTGTTTAAGCTGCACAAAGGTGTCAGCTTGCTCCAGGTCCCACTTGAACGGGATGTTTTTCTTCGAGAGGTGATGGAGAGGGTGGGCGATTTGTGAGAAGGAGGGGATGAATTGTCGGTAGAAGTTGCAGAACCCCAAGAACTGGCACAGTTCGTGTAGGTTGTTAGGGGCTTTCCATTCTTGAATGGCTGCCAACTTCGTTTCTGAAGGTTTAATTTGTCCTTGTCGAATAAGGAAGCCCAGGAATTCAACCTCGGTTGTCTTGAAGGTACACTTTGAGATCTTCAGTCTCAGTTCCTCCTTGAGGGCAATCGACAAGAACTCCTCAATTCTCTGGTAGAGCTCATCTGTTGTTTTTGTGTGAATTGTGACGTCATCCATAAAGATGACAAGTTTCTTTGCATACATCATGTTGGCAAAAACTGTCTCCATGTACCTCTGGAAGGTTGGAGGGGAATTACATTGCCCGAAAAACATGATGGTCGGTTCGAAGAGACTGCAAGGGGTGACGAATGCTCCTTTCCATTTGTCTCCTTCCTTTACCCAGATGTTGGTAAATCCCCAGTGAATATCGAACTTCACGAAGTATGTTGACTTGGCCAGCTGGTCGAGAAGGGATTTTACGTCCAGTAAAGGATAGGAATCCTTCATGGTGTATTTGTTGAGTTCATGGTAGTCTTGTACTAGCTGCTTTTTGCCATCCTTCTTTCCTATGAAGAACACCAGGGATGCCTGGGGAGATTTGGATTTGTGTATCTTCCCAGCATTTAAGTTCTCCTCCAAGAACTCATCAAGAGACTGTAACTCTTCTCGAGAGAGAGGATAGATCAGTGCCTTCTTCAGTTTGAAGTTGTTGGCAAGGTGGATCTCGTGATCCAGATAGGGTCTTCGAGGTGGGAGAGGGGTGTCATCCTCAGAGAAGACCTTGGCGAATTTCTTGTAGTGCGGGGGAAGTGCAACCTCTTCCTTCTGAAGAGCTGCTTCGAGTTGCATCGAAATTGAAGTCTTCCAGAGCGTAACAAAGTCTTCGTCGTCATAATCTTCTTCGTCGGATGATAGGGAGAGTTGGGCGAGACAAGGGTCTCTGAACCCAATCATCTTTCGCTTCTTCCAATCAAAGATGGGGTTGTACTCGGTCAGGAAGGGCATCCCTAGCAGGATGTCCTCGCGAGATTTAAGTTCCATTTCGAAGGCATGAATTTTCACCAGTTTGTGAAAGATTCAAGTGTTGAAGGTGCAGATATGAGTGACCTTCTGTTTGCTCGGCCCTTCGAAACTTCTTGCCGTCCAAGGATGTTTGACCCAAGTTTGTTTTAGTCCATACTTCTGGACCATGTTTGGGTGTATGACATTGACTTCGGCGCCACTGTCAATCACCACTTTGAGTACTGCATCTTCTCGGTTGACCAGGAACATGGACCCAAACAGTGAGGTAGTCGAAACAGTTTTTGATTGCTCAAAGTCCATAGCAGCTACAGAAGTAGTCCTATTAGTCCATGTTTTTCCTGCAGATGAGATTTGAAAGTTCTTAGCTCTTCCCTGCACAGCGTTGGGAGAGCTTGTTAAAAATCCTGTGGAGCATGAGGATCATTGTGCGAGACTATATGCTTGGTCATCTTGACGGCAATAGACTCGGCTTCATCTTCATCTTGAAGTTCTTGAAGTAGTTGACAGATCTTCTTCCATCGATCTTCTCGATTTGGGGAATGTCCCTCTTTTGGGCATTCCAATCTTCGGTGACCAACCTCGTTGCATCCCCAACATGTAATCTCTCTGATCTGGGATCGTTGATTGCCTTTCTGGTTCCAGGACTTCTTCGGAGGTCCACCAGAAGTTTGTCGGCGATCAACATCCATTGCATATGGATCTCGATTAGGTGTGTGGTTGAAATGGGACTTCGTTATGTTTTGTCCCAGGATGCGTTGGTCTTCTCTTGTTTGGTGACCCATGAATAGGCGAAGTTGAGAGAGAGCAGTTTGAGTGGCTGACACAGCTGCGATCCATTCTGCCAGTGTTGTGGGGCAGGTATTGGTTTTAAGGATCCATTCGTTCAGCTTGGGTTTGAGGCCTCTTCCGAAGAAGACTCCAGCCTCAGGGCTCATCTCTGATAACTTGGCCTTGTTCGAAGCATTGAGGAAGTCAGTGATGTACTCTTTGAGGGTTCGCAACCCTTGTTGAATCGAAGAGAGTTTAAGTAGTGCCATCTGCGACACATCCCCAACCTTGAACATCAGGTCCAGTTTGGCAAGGAATTGAGACCATGAATCTGTGATCCAGATCGCATCGAGGAGAAGATTCTTCTTGGCATAGTTCTCTGCCCAGGCTTGGGCCAAACCCTTTGTCATAAAAGACAAAGTGAAGCCAATCTTCTGCTCCGCTGATCGGTACACATGAGAGTTTATACCCAGATAGGTTTTGATGGACGTCAACCATGCATCGTAGGTAGTGTGGTTTCCATCATACTCTCGTGGTTGATTCAGGTTGAGTTCCTTGTGCCCTGCTCCAGAGTAAGAGTCGTGTTCCTTTCCTTTCTCCTCAGAACCTCCTCCAGAGCCTCCAGGGTCTTTGGGTTTCATTGGGATTGAGAAATCCACTTTGCTTTTGAATTGGTCACGGTACCAGTCCACCAGCTGTGTGACTGGTACATCCACCTGACCTGCAAAGGGTTCTCCCATGTTGATGTCTTGATATGCAGGGTGGATTTCTTGATGAGAATCCAGGAAGTCAGCTCCAAGCAAAGAGTTCTCCTCTTCCTTTTCAGGAGCGATTTACAGTTCTTGTTCTGCAGGAAGGGTTCCTAATCCTAAGGCAGTCATGAAGACTCCATAAGGATTTTCAAGGAACGAAGGGGTGCCTCGTTGAGTAGTGCTGCTAGCCTTTCTTGTAAGGGCTATGGCTTCCGCTACTGGAGAGGTTTGTTTCGGGGAAGGAGGGGATGCCTCAGTGGCATATGGGTGATATCAGGATGAAGAGGTAGATGGTTCTTGGCGAAGGGGTAAAGCAGATGTTCCAGAGGGTTTCTCCTTCTGCTTGTGTTCCCTTTTGCTAGGAACCAGGGGTCAGAACTTGGAAGTGGTCGATCCTGTAGCAGAGGGTGGTCTCTGAGGATCGGGAGGATTGCCACTTGGGTGTGAAGACACTTTGGCGGTAGAAGGGGTAGATGTTGGATGATGGGGTGGACAACGGCTGGGGTAGTTCCCACAGGTGTTCTGAGTGTCCAAGGGTAAAGTCTTCTAGAGGGCCAGCGGGACCTCCACAAGGATGTTCCTTGTAGAAGATGAAGAGAGTAGTCGATTGATCTACTTCTTCAGGGTTGTAGAACTCGAGACTTCGCTAGGGACGATTGTCGACCTAGGAAGACTTCGGATTATCCGAAGTTCTCGAGGGTTGCATTAAAGTCGCTAGACTAGCTTTTAGCTTTTGTTACATGCAGGAATATCTCACCAGCTGAAATCAACCAGTGTTGGTGATGAGGCAGAGTGCATCACCACTCTTGTGATATTGCCTGGGTTGACCTAGAGGGCTTAATAGTTTTACCCCTCCTATGGCCAGACAAGCAGTTCTGAGGTAGTGTTTGTCAGAGAGAAGCTAGCCTGGTTGCAAGGTAGCTAAAAGCTAAGGAATACATCCATGTCCCTATGGGTATATACTACTCGAGAGTGTTTGGATGCGTTTGCATATACACGTCGAAGACGCATCGCAACACGCCCCAAACGAGGGAAGATGACTCGAGATGAGTACGTTGTGAGACACTACTTCCTGGGAAGAGTGTACGGGGAAAATAGAGGGGGGCTGAAGGAACGAATTCCTAGGTCCATCCCAAGGGGTGCTGAATGGGGAAAGGGATGTGTGAAAAGAGAAAGAGAATTGGTGGGGAAAATTCCATAGGAATAGGTCGATAATGCTAGAACAGGCCACGGGCTTGCAGGCGTGGGGCTCTGTATGCTGTTTTTCCGATATCAAAGAAACGGGTAGACTCGATGATGATGCTGGAGACATGGGGAAACTCGAAGGGCTCGACGCTAGGAACTCTCAGACTCTTCAGTCACTCAGAAAATGACTCTAAAGGGTGGATATTTTATTCCAACGCTCGGCCAGAATACTTATTGTGTACAGGAAGCGACTACAGGTACGGAAAATTTGTAGAAGGAGCGACGAATGAATACAAGATGACACCTGTCAAATGTACAGTATGTACAACCCTGCATGTGCAAGTAAGTAGGGACCGTGTAGACAAATCATAGAAGGACAAGAAGGGAAACCGAAGCAGTACCAAAATCAACCAACTGGAATAAGTGAACTGCGGAAACACCTCTCTCATGCAGGCAGCTTGGGACCTCGGAGGTGGGGCAGATCACGGGGGAAGCAGCGGTGGTGGCTGTGCAGTGGCTACAGTGGCGGCGACACGACAGGTGATGGGCACTCGGAACCTGTACGGGGTTGGAGCATGGCGCATTGTGATTGGCTGAACTGGACCCAGGCCTAGACTCTTAGCCCGAGTCTGTATGATCGGCTTTGGAACTTCGGGGAGAAGACAGTGAGGCGATCAGGGAGTCAGCGTGATGTGGAGCAGGTGACGAAATTCCTGTACAGGATTCTTTGAACATGAGGATGGGTGGGAAGGCATGAGGCAAGGCCAGAGAAACTCCTAGCTTGAGCAGGAACAGCTGTGAGTAGAGACGTCGTACACGGAATGTTACCTGTACGCTCAGAGGATTACCATTCCCTACACCTCCCGGGGTCTTCGAGCGCTGACCGTCCTCGGTCAGGAGACACGTGTACAAGAAGCCGTTGTGGTGATAAGGGGAATTGATGCACAAGGCAAACACGTGCATAGAAGCAGATGATGCGTGTTAGAAACTCTGGAAGGTGACGATGCACACCGTGGAAAACTCCATAGAGTCAAAGCCTGCACAATAGGTACCTTCCCTCTCCCATCTGCCTCCCTTCGCACCATCTTCCTCGTTCGAAACGCGACATCATGTCTCAGTCAACCCCACCCCCTGTTTTTGCCCCTGACCACGAGGCAACTGGGGTACCTCTCCAGTGGCACTGCAAGATGACGACCCTGGAAGGGTTATTGAACGCCGTACCCCCGCTACATGTGCCCATGTGGGTCTCGCATGGATGGTTGATGCACTATGACCAAGTGCACGTAAGTACCAGGCAAGCTTCTGTGCTTCCCCCCCCCCTCTGAAGAAACTCCGTAGTACGAGGCCGAGTGTGTGTGACTCTATGCCCTACAGAAGGGTACTGACGTCCTGGAATTTCCAGATGCCATCAAGAACGCGATGGAGGCCACCGAGTCTGATATCCGTAACCATCGTCTCCAAAACTACACCTACAACCCTAGGTGGACAGTGCCTGTGAGAGTGACAGTCGCTAGCAACAAAGGGTCGTTGAGTGTCGCTCAGGACCGCAGTGGCAGGTCAAAATGGACCCGGAAACAGACAGAGAGAGCAGTGGCAAGCAGTAGTAAGGGGAAGCAGAAGGTGCGTTTTTCTCCGGAACTTTCGTGTGCCGAGACCTTACCCTGCCTGGCTGTAGGTGACTCAGGATGATGGGGACGACGATCTGGGTGACGGCTACGAGGACGATCACCCTGGTGCCAGCAACGATGGTAATGGCAAGGTACTGGAAAATCTCGAGGGTCCCTGCAAGGAGTGTAGTGAGGAAGGCAGGGGGGCATCTTGTGAGGGGGAAGTCCATCAAGCGTGTCTGAGGTGCAGGCGCTTAAAACGTAAGTGCTCTCGAGCGGCAGGAAAGGTGGGCAGGAAGGTAAGTGAACACAACTCCCCCGAGTGGACCTCGGAATAATGACCGAATGTAGCGTAAGAACCTGACAGTCCCTCAGATGTTGTCGCCGTCTTTGAACAAGCGGAGTAAACCAACACCTCCTGTGCCTGGCCCATCCACGAGCCTCCCTCCTGTCAAGGTTACCCTCCGACTCCCTTGTCAGGCAATCGACTGTGCGTTGCAACGTGACCCCACCCTGGAATTTTCGACCTTGCCATCGACCGCTCCGATACCTTCTCCCATCCTACCCTCCCCTGAACACCCCATCCACTCGCCATCTCGCCTTTTTCTGGGGTCTATGACCCCTTCTTCGACACGCCCTCCTCCCCATCCTCTCACACCTGCCAACTTTTCCCTGTTGGCTGAAGTCGATAAACTCCAAGAGTTATTTGAGGGCAGGTTTTCTGCGACTGCGACCGGGCTTTTGCAAGACGATGAAATGCCGGTCGTGCACGAGGAAATGCCTGTAACGAAGGAAGAGTCCCCAATCGAAACCATACCTCAAGAAACCCCAGAAACAGCAGCAGTCAGTCCTTCCCCACCTCACGATCCCTCATCCTCTCCAGCCAGGACAACGCCATGGCTACATGCCTTGGACGAGCATATTGAACGGTTGGAGGAGATCGTTGAAATTAACAAGGTCGAGGTTGCGGAGATGCACGAAGACCTAGCGAGGTTCATGGTGTGGGTCTCGAGGTTCGGGAGTGCCATCCTGGAGCAACAATGTCAGTTGAGGGAGATCTGGGAACTCCAGAAGGAACTGCCGATCTGAGGGGGGTGAAGACGCCCGTAAGTTCCATAGTTGTACAGTACCTGCATTCTAGCTAGCATATCTTTGTGATTGGAATTAAACCCCTCGGACTCAAAAACGAAACATGATATAAGTAACGCGCAAACAGTATGAACAGAATTTTTTTTTTTTTTTGACTCGAAAGACTCTTTGTATGTTGACAGGAACGAACTGTAACTAAACCGGCATTAATTAAGAGGAAAAGTAAAGTAAAGAAAAGACAAGAAAGGAACGGTAACAGAAAAGAGAGAAGGAAACACCAGCAGCGGTTACTCATCTAGCTCATCCTCTGGCACGTCAGCCAGGTCTGGGTCTGGGAGGGTCTCATCCTTGAGGCGATTAAGGTTGGAATTTTGGCTGTTGGTGAGATGTGTGACCTCAATCCAGGATTGGTTATGAGGATAGTACGGGAAGAGTTGAAATGCAGCATAATGGAATTTTGAAATCGTGCCATCCAGCTCAGAGAGGAGGTAGGATCCCCCCTTGGTACGACAAACGATGACCATAGGTCCTAGGTAATGTGGTTTGGTTTTCCGGTCGAGTTCCTTTTCGATCCTAGAATTCTGGACAAGGACCAGCAAGCCAGGTTCTAAATCAAAGTCTCGGATGGTATGCCTGAACCGTGAGATGAAGTCTTTGACGGACGCAAATCGAGATTTCAGAACGAGTTCATGTATATGTGTGAGGTCCTCAGGGTGTTTTTGTAACTGACGAGCGCAGTTGGCGATGAGGTCTGTCGTTGAGTATAATTCCACTTCATATGGTGCTAAGAACGTCGCTTCTGTTATATTGAAAGGAAGCCTAGGGTGAACACCATGAGCCATATAATAGGGGGAGAACCTGGTAGCCTTGTGGACAGTGACACGCTCTGCCCAGAAAACTGACGGCACCGCTGTAGGCACAGCGAGGCCCCTACTAAGAGATTTGATAGAAGAAGAGGTCGGGAAGGTGTTGGGAGCTGAGGGAGAGGTTTCGAGGGTGGAAGGAGTGGTTTCGAGGGTTGAGGAGGTGGCTTTGAGGATCGAGAGGAGCGAGGGGAGGAACTTAGGAGTGTGGCGGGTAATGTGATGACTAAGCATGTGAGGAGTTTGGGGCACGAGAGTCATGTGAAAAAGTTTAACCAACACTTCTGTGCATTTGTTGTAGAGCAAGTAGCCCAAGTCTGGGGCGAAGCTCGAGAGTCATTGTGCCTTTGCTGCATATATGCTTTTAATGGCTTTTCCCAGTGTCAAATTCTAAGTCCAGTCTTCATTTCTTGGCACCAACTTAGTACCTGAGCTGTCTGGGTTTCGAGAACCCTCTTCAAGGACAAAACGAGACTTGCAACACTTCTATTCTCTGTTTTCCCTGGTCCTACGAACTAATTCCCTACATCTGGAGCCCACTGCGAGGGGGTTCTTTGTTAATCCAGCACCAGGTACTAGCCCTGCAGAGCTGCCACGTGTACAGCCGACAAAATGTATGGTACACTATGACACGAAGCAAGGGACACAAGAAGCTACTGGGTAGATGACAGGGCCCACAGAAGCTATGTGGCACCAGAGAGGGCGCCAACAGGCATGGAGAGAGGGCTGACTTACCACGAAGAGAATGATGAGAGAGGGCGATGGTATGGACATTCGAGCCCACATGACATTTATTCTAGGAACCACCCTGTCGCACGCTCTCAGTCTCGTTCTAGAAGACACGTGCAGGGAAGCTCGTACTCGTATACAGCGCAGCAGCCTTGGGAGTACTCCCCTCCTCGTTCAACCAGAAGATCCCCATCTCGAAACCACCACCACCATTTTGTCGATTCGCACTATTACCCTCGTGCAGAGTCTCGTTCTTACGGTAGACCCTTGTACAGGCAGGGTGAGACACGCAATTACACCCCTGAATCAACCAGATCGAGGAGCAGGGAGAGAGGGATGTTAGGTATGAGGGATGAGTGAGATAAATGGTCATACTCGCAAGAGAGACAGGATGAGAGAGGAGAGCAGCATCGTGGAGAAACAGAGTCATATCGCAGGCATGAAAGGTCAGAGGGGCAAGCGGTCCTCGAGATGTTAGGTCGAGGAGCCACGAGCTCTCGCACGCCAGAGCCGCTCGATGGGATGCCGAGTCGAAGATTGAGCAAGGTGCCAAAGTTCTCGGGTAAAGCACAAGACCTCGTAACTTACCTGAACAAGATCCAGTATCTATGCCAGCTAGCAGGGTGCAAGAGCGAGAAGGAGTGGATCAAATGGACATACTGGTACCTTGATAAAGACACCGCGTCCCTGTGGAGTAACACCCTAGGGTGGAGGATGACGGAGTGGAACGACTTGATCACGAGGCTGATAGGCCTGTACCCCGGTGCCTCGAAACTAGAAGAGTTCGTCAGGGAGGACTTGTACAACCTCGTAAGGGCACAAAGGAAGAGGGATTTCGAGACGGAGGAAGACCTTGGCGAGTATCTTCGCAAGTACAAGTTGATTGCGCAGTACCTTTACTCGAAGGGCAAGATCACCCCAGGCAACTACGACAGTTACATACTCGAAGGCCTCGATCCAGAGTTGAAGCGAGAGGTGTTGACCAACCTGAAGCTTCGTTACAGTATACGCTCGCACGACGATCCCTGGCCTCTAAGATACATTGTGGACGAGCTGAAGTTCCTCATTAGGGATCAGTTCGAGACAGCGAGGAGTAGGGCTTCGAGGACAAGAGAGGCGCAGCCCTCGAGAAGCGAGCCAGCGACCAGGGTATGGCAGGATCTGGCTCAGAAGCAGCCGCAGGTATGGGTCGAGGTCGAGGTGCAGAGGGTGTCGTCCTACCAGGATAAGGGTACTCACTGGTTCACAAGTGATGTCTGAGGGGCGAGCTTGGCATCAGCACTGGCAGCATCAACAGCCCAGATCAAGGTGACTTCAACAAATGACGAAAGCGAGCCAGAGTATGACTTCACTGGAGCCGAAGAAGAAGCATCAAGCATGCAGGTATCAAGTGTGGAGTTCGAGGTGACGAGAGCCCAGAGTTATCGAGGCTTGTCAATGCCACTCTCGTTCATGGAGGTGGAGTGCACAGGTCAGGTCACAACCGAAGGGATTCTGGATGGTGGATCACAGGTGGTCATCTCGAGGAAAGAGATAGTGGAGGCAGTACAGCTTCCCCTCAACAAGGAAAGCTGTGTCGGGATAGAGAAGCGAGGAGAAGGCGAGGGACTGGCATCGAGGGTGTTATCGAGAGTTTCGAGGGTTGAAGCACAGGTATCGAGCGAGAGGGAGAAGCAAGGGGAAGATGAGGTGTTGGCATCGAGGACGTTGTTGGAAGTTTCGAGGGTCAAAGAGCAAGTTTCGAGCGAAGAGCAGGCTACGACAGGAGATCGAAGCATGGAATCTACGAGTTCGAGGGCAGAGAGTGTGTTACGAGAGTGGGAGGACTGCAACGAGAGAGATCAAGTCAGGGTCGATCAGCGAGTCACAAGTGAGGGAGAGAGGGGAGGCGACGCAAGCCCCCCAGATATTCGTGAGGAGGATGCCAAGTCCTTGAGGTTACTTTTGTGCTCGTTCGTGGTTGAGTCACTGACTGATGTTGTGCAGGAGGGTAGTCTGATTGTCCACGTTCTCAAGTACAAGCCCGTAGTCGAGAGAGTCCATGTGGTTGCTAGAGATAAGTCAGAGGAGATTAGAGCAAGAAGGAAAATGGTAAGGGAGGCAAGGACGGATCTCTTACAATTGCCAGTGCAATTCCTCGAAGGGGAGATGGACAAGTGGTTGAGGAGGGAACGAGGCAACACCTTCGATTGGGACCCTGGTGGACTTGTAGCCCGAATGTCGAGGGCCAGTTGAGTGGCTCGAACGGGCTTGTAGGACCGTACTCGCTGAAGGATCACTTCGAGAGGAGATTGTTCAATAATGGAAAGACTAGAAAAAGAGAAAGGCCCAGGTGAGAGTGTCTAAATCATACCTTAATAACTGGCTATGCGTGTCATCGTGCTATGATGCACGAGGGTTGCGAAGTTCAAGAGGCAAGCTCACAACTTTGAGTAAATAAAATCAGACCTAAGTTCCCTTTTTGTTTAATGGTGATACGAGGGCAGCATATATTCAGCACTGATACGAGATACAGGATGTATATTATCGAAGCTGTTGAAGCTTCGCGACAAGGGAGGGAACGAGTGCTAGGCAATGTACCTACAAGACGAGCTCAGTCATGAGCCCTACGCTTACCGAGGGTCTTCTCGGACACGCCCTGCTCTTCGAGAGACTTGTCGAGAGCTTCAATAGTGCCGACTAGGGCAGAACGAAAGAGGAGAGCGAGGTTCAGAGACGAGCTAGGCGAGGATGCATGAGAGATAGGGTTGACGATCGAAGCGGTTTCGTTCGAGTGTGAAGGGGTAGGGGTAGGAGAAGTATCGATACGGACCTTCTTCCTTGGACGAGGAGCATGCGTCGAAATTGATTCAGGTTTGTGTTTGACGATGGCTGGTGGCTTTGAGGCAGAGGCACAGCTCTCAGCAGGCGTCTTCCGAGCTATGATTGCCTTGGCTTGCACACGTCCTTCTGGAGTGTCTTGCTAGGAGAGGATGAGACGAGAGAGTGGGTTTCGGTGAGGGTCTTACATAGAACGAGCAAACGACATGCCTTGCCTTACAACAAGCACACTTCATGCTGTCGACCCCACTGCATGCGGCCTTCGCCTCGAGGCAACTCTTGCAGGCTTTAACTGGATACACCGTCCAACCCCCAGCTGTCAAGCCTCGTGAAATGAAAACAAGACGCCAATCGGGCAAGATTGTACGCCACTCCATGTCTGAGTCAACACGAACACCTGTATGCACCTCCTCGAGGCACGCTCGACCAGCCAGTGGGGACTCTGGGGGGATCGAAGGGATGGCGTTAGGGATGGTAGGGGTGGACACACGCTGAGCATCCCCCAGTTCATCGATTTCAGGTTCGGGTAGAGCGCGGGTAGGCGAAGAAGATGGGGTGAGAGCCGAGGAAGGGGATGGAGGAGGAGGCGAAGCAGAAGGGGATGATGTGTCAGGCATGAGTGTGTCAACGGCCGGTAGGTTGGCCACATCATCGGCACTCGCAGTCACAGTAGACGACCGGGTGAGAGGGACGTTGGAGGCATTGGTGGACATGGGAGGGGCGAGGGCTGGTGAGGAGGAGGCAGTGAGTGGAGGTTTGGCCATGGCACGAATGGTATCCTATGGAAGATGTCAGCAACGAGAGGGGCAGGTGATGGGTGCGATGGCACACTTCGAAGCTGCTCAATCCAGCCAGCAGCTTCTGGCTCTCAGAAGAGTCCCCCCCCATCGAGACGAGCTGGCAGAGGATGGCCAGTGCACGGTTAGTGTCCTCCGAGGAAACGGGCACGACGTCGACAGGTGCAGCAGGGTCCTCAGGAGGCATAGAGACAGTGTGAGGGAGGGGCAGCGAGGGAGCAAGAAGGGAGACAACGAGGATCAGCAATAGCCCTCCAAATTGGGAAGGCGATCACTCACTCTCACAGCAAACAAGGACATGCAAACAACGACGTGTCAAGCTACAAGTGTGCATGACAGAACCTTCGAGCGGCTTGACCGAGCCTTGAATAGAAACTATTTTCTTTGTTCCATTTCTATCTGCTCTATGCTGCGAACTGACACCCTCGTTACATGCAGGCAAACCTTCGAAGGGAAGCTTTGAGCCTATGTTGGACACCCCCTGCAGTTACTCTCTTGCTTCAAAATACTCTTCCTTGGTTAAGTTCCTATCTAGCACGAAGAGCTGATTACATGTTACAGGGACGAGAGCTGTCGAGGAGTGTGCCTCGAGAGATGGTCCAGGCTCGAGCGGCCCTCAAGATGTCTCATGACGACGGCAGATGCCAGTCTCATCTCCTCAGAAGTGTGCAGGTTGCAGATCGAAGCCATGGCACTCAGTAGCCGAGTCAGCGAGGGAGAGTTCGAGGCTTAGTGGGCGAGCCAGTGCTGAGGGGCTAAATATATTTTTCCTAAGTCGTCTACTCTATGTCATGTGCTAACTACTTCCCCAGGTACTGGAGGGGGGTCAAGGACTCGTCAATTCCCCCCCTCTTCTTCTTAGTGTTGTGCCCCATGAGGGCAGCAGCCTCGGGATTGTGTCGAGCATATTGAGGATGGTTTGAGGGCTGTCTGACTCTGAGACAAGGGGATGCAGAGGCTTCGTGACCTTCGCGGGCTGCTCGGTTGTCGGGATTGGGCGTGTTGGAAGGGGTTTGTAGCCTTCGGGTTTCGAGGCGAGGCAAAGGGTGATGACCAAGGACGGTCGTGATCTAAAGCCCCCATCGGATGTAGGTGTGGCGAGGCCCCTACTAAGAGATTTGATAGAAGAAGAGGTCGGGAAGGTGTTGGGAGCTGAGGGAGAGGTTTCGAGGGTGGAAGGAGTGGTTTCGAGGGTGGAAGGAGTGGTTTCGAGGGTTGAGGAGGTGGCTTTGAGGATCGAGAGGAGCGAGGGGAGGAACTTAGGAGTGTGGTGGGTAATGTGATGACTAAGCACATGAGGAGTTTGGGGCACGAGAGTCATGTGAAAAAGTTTAACCAACACTTCTGTGCATTCATTGTAGAGCAAGTAGCCCAAGTCTGGGGCAAAGCTCGAGAGTCATTGTGCCTTTGCTGCATATATGCTTTTAATGGCTGTTCCCAGTGTCAAATTCTAAGTCCAGTCTTCATTTCTTGGCACCAACTTAGTACCTGAGCTGTCTGGTTTCGAGAACCCTCTTCGAGGACGAAACGAGACTCACAACACTTCTATTCTCTGTTTTCCCTGGTCCTACGAACTAATTCCCTACACCGCCTCTGACCATCTCGAAACCTCTCCCTCGCAACTTTTTACCAGTGCCTCTCTGACATCAAAATGCCGGCGCTCGACTATCCCATTCGCTTGCGAATTATATGGTGAAATGTGGATGTGGTTAATGCCATATGTTTTTCGCCAACCAGGAGAGGGCTAAGACGTAGGGGCCTCCATTGTCGGTGACGATTTCCGAGATGGCACCCCAGCGGCACAGGATCTGTTCGAAGATAAATTTCCCGATCAACTTCCCAGTTTCGGCTCTGAGCATCGCCCACTTGGGGTAACTGGTTAGGGAACAGCGGGCTTGAGTGACGTAGCGGTATCCGTTTGACTTTGGCATTACAAACGTGTCGACATAGGCCTTGTAGAACAAGGGCTCGGGGATGGCGATGACAGGGGGAATATGGACCCGGTCTAGATGTCAAACTTGGCACTCGTGGCATGTACGGACAAACCAACAAACATCCTGTTCCAGCATGGGCCACCAGAAGCGAGTCAGCAGACGCATATGGGTGGAGAATATACCCTTGTGCCCAAGATTGCCGTGAGCCCGCCGGATGATTTCTAGGCGCTCGCGGGGTCGAACAACGAGTTGATGCCAGCCCTGGGGTTCCTTCCTCCACAGTTCCCCCCCTTTCACGAAATACCTTAAGGCCATGCGCACCAGGCTCTCTAGGTCGGCCTCTCCCATCCCTTCTGGGGTCTTCTTCGTTTCCAAGAACTCCCTCACCTCTTCCAACCTCTTTTCCCTCTGCCTCGCACGCTCAGATCGTGGGATTTCTGTTTCTGGGACCACCGTTGCTGTTTCTGCTGTAAGGAAGACACTGATGTCTCGAGGAATGGTTCGAGGTAAGCATACGATCGACTGCGGAGTTTCTGAAAAGGGTCGTAGCGGTCAAACCGGTGCCTCTCTACAGTTCTTGAGCTCGACGGCAAAAGCCCCGCATTCATCTACCCAATCCTCGTAGCCCTCTTTGTCTACCTCTGGATCTTCTTTGGCCCTTGGTCTCCTCGACAAACCATCAGGGGCTGCATGTTTGGACGCCGGGATGTGCACCAGCCTGAAATCAAACAGTAAAATCCCGGCGATCCAGCGGTTGATAGTAGCATTGGGCTGTAGATCAGGGTTATTAATCATGCCCTTAATATACAGTGACTCAAAAAACCCTTTCAATGTTTTGCTGTTTTGTATTGATGGTGATGCCGAAAATCAGGGAAATTCTAAGAAATCTTGCAAATATTCATCCAGATAGCCCTAGGTCATGGCTGCAAAAGGGTACCTTATTCAACTTGTTTGGCTTTGTTTTTGTTGAGATATTGCATGTTTAATCAGGACAACTCATTGAAAGGGTTTTTTTGCTGATGAAATGGCAGCATATTCATGGCAATTGGACAGCATAATTTATGGTTTGGAGCCTGAATTTTTGGTGGTCATGCATGCTAGTGATTACATAATATATCACATAATCAATTTGATGGTTTGTCAGTATGTAAACAAGGCCAACCATTGAACTAGAGCCATTGGTCCTCTATCCTGTACCATCACTCAATCAGGACTATTCTCTCAGGGAAATGTCAGCAAATTATGGTGGTAATGGCATTACCATGAGTAGGATGTATGCCCAGTACCATTGGTCTCTTAAAATAGTTGCTGAAATTCATTCCTGTACCATTTCTGCTACCAATGGCTGAGGGATCCTGACAGTAATCAGTATTGGGAAAGGTGAAAATGTCATGGAAGTCATTCTGGCACTTCAGGACATGAAGAATGAACTAATCCCCCCTCAAATGGTGCATTTCTATGCAAGAAAAGCTTGTATCAAGGTTGGGGTGAAGCAATGTCCTCCTCTGCACACCTGGAGCCAAGGAGGGTCAGCCAGACTATGCCCTGTGCTAAACTATGGATGACCAGGAAAGGATTATTTGGTCACAGGTGACCAGTGGCAACACCTAAGGACAGATGGGAGCAAAAAAATTTGCACCCTGGTAGCACAATAGATGATTCCACCCAGAACCCCTGGAAAGTAAAGAAGGATTTTACTTCCCCAACCTTGATATCAGCTTTTCTTGCATAGAAATGCACCATTTGAGGGGGGATTAGTTCATTCTTCATGTCCTGAAGTGCCAGAATGACTTCCATGACATTTTCACCTTTCCCAATACTGATTACTGTCAGGATCCCTCAGCCATTGGTAGCAGAAATGGTACAGGAATGAATTTCAGCAACTATTTTAAGAGACCAATGGTACTGGGCATACATCCTACTCATGGTAATGCCATTACCACCATAATTTGCTGACATTTCCCTGAGAGAATAGTCCTGATTGAGTGATGGTACAGGATAGAGGACCAATGGCTCTAGTTCAATGGTTGGCCTTGTTTACATACTGACAAACCATCAAATTGATTATGTGATATATTATGTAATCACTAGCATGCATGACCACCAAAAATTCAGGCTCCAAACCATAAATTATGCTGTCCAATTGCCATGAATATGCTGCCATTTCATCAGCAAAAAAACCCTTTCAATGAGTTGTCCTGATTAAACATGCAATATCTCAACAAAACAAAGCCAAACAAGTTGAATAAGGTACCCTTTTGCAGCCATGACCTAGGGCTATCTGGATGAATATTTGCAAGATTTCTTAGAATTTCCCTGATTTTCGGCATCACCATCAATACAAAACAGCAAAACATTGAAAGGGTTTTTTGAGTCACTGTACTGTGCATCGACCTCGATGACCAAGTTCTGGACCCTGAATATATAAAGTCTGACGTTGTGTAGGGCTCGAAAGAGGCTGAAAAGCTCGAGCTTTGCCTGGCTATATCGTTTTTTCCCGGTCGTTGAGACTTATTGAACTGAAATGGGCTGGGTGACGTTTTCCATCTTCCCCCTCTTGCATGAGAATATACCTGACGGCGACGTTGGAAGTGTCGACAGCGAGAATAACAGATCTGCCAGAGGTATAGTCAATCATACGAAGCGCAGGGGATGAGACAATAGCTCAGCGGAGGTAGTCCATAGCCCCTCGATGCTTGTTGTGGAACTCGAAGGGAATGTCCTTCTTTGTGAGCTTGACGAGGGGACGGGCGTGCTTGGCGAAGTTTTTAATGAATATGCAGCAGTACGAGCATAGTCCTAAGAACCTGCAAACTTCAGTAACGTTAGCACAGTAAGGCCAGTCCTGGATTTTCTGGACCTTTGTTTCGTCGGGAACTCTACCCTCGTATGACACCTTATGCCCAACGACTATGATCGACGGTGCTGCGATAACACACTTCTTGGCAGAGACAGTTGCCCCGGCATTTCAAAGGCGGTGGAGGACTCGGTTGACGTTCTGTAGGTGCTCCCAGACGAAATGCTGTATACTGGGATTTTCAGGGATCATTTGGAAGGTGCCATCAGGATTCTCATAGCGGGTTTTGGGCCCCTTGATAGGGCAGTCGTCTATGAACGGAATGGTTACTTCCAGGATTGCGTCCTTCAGGATCCAGCACATGTCTCCATGGAATACTTGGACCACATTTGTATACCCCATCGGTAGTTTGGTAAGCCGAAGCGTGCCTATGGGAGTCTGGAACGTGGTCAGGTCTCTGTAGTCATCGTGTATAGTATGGTGGTCATAGCCGACCATCAGATCTAAAATCCTGTAGACAGAGTGACAGGTGAACGCCTCAGCAATAGAGTCGACGAAGGGGGGAATGGCAGAGTCCTGGATGGACACAGCGTTTAGTGGTTGTAGGTTGTGGACAAGTCGCAAGGATTTCCCGTCTTTCTTGACGACACAGAACCATTTAGAGTGATAAGACGAGGTGGAGGGTTCGTAAACACCAGTGGCGATCTTCTCTTTGATGATGTTAACGACGTCGCGAAAGATAGCGGGGGGTATAGGGATATTCCGCTCGACCCATGGTTTGTGCGTCAGGGTTGGAATCTTCAGGGGCAGGAATACGTCCTCACGAAATGTACCCCTCTCCGAGGCGTCCCAGGCGAAGGCCATTTCATGGGTACGAACAAGCCAGCAGACCAAAGCCAACTCTTCTGGCCACAGGAACCTCGCTGGGTCTAAATCCAGCTCGTCTGAGCGTTCTTGGGTGAAATGGGTACCTGGAACAAAGGGTGGGGGAGAGAACGGAAGTACAGGAAGGGACGCTAAAGGGTTCTTGACCTCCCAACGCTCTACCCAGAATTCCACAGGCATGGACGTCGGGACTGGCCTGACCTTCTTTGCTACAGGCTTGTACTTTAAAACGTGACAAACAGGGTCGAACTGGTATGTAGATCATAAGGCAGAAACTGTCAGTGGAGAAATCGTTGTACTCATTGAATATAAGAACTGGTCACTGTGTGGAATGAAACTGGAGTTGAAAGGCTCCACAGACGGAACGCTTTCACTCTTGACATTGTATAGTAACATAGAAGCAGGACAATCTTGTGGGTCTGTAGGAACGGGTGAAGTGTAATGGGGAAATTCTGACAGGGAATCTGCTACATAGAGGGAACATACGGAGAAAACCTCATTGTGGTCTCCTCGCAACTTCGGCGAATCCTTGACCAATACTAAAAACCCTGTTCTGTCTTATCCATTTGGCGGCATAGTTCTCTTCTTGCATAGAACTCTTCTTCGTCTTCTGAATTAATGAAGCGAGGTAAGGGTTGTAGCCAGTTACGAGGATGAGTAGGAATCAGCATTTGTCTTCTGGAATTTGGGTCACATATCTCGAGAGACTGTTTGCCATCAGGGAAGTTGCATAGGATGCTGCTGAGAAGACAAAAGAATGGATGGCCTAAGAGAAGGTCGAAAGGTGCACAGTCGACGACCTGGATTTGGAGGTGCGCCTCGATGGTACCTATATGCAGGGATGCATTCTCAATGACCCCGAGCATGCTTTCCTTCGACTGGTTAGTGGCCTCGAGCGTGATACACATATCAGAACGAAGGGGAGCCCCCAATGCCTCCCACAGCTCGCATCGCAAGGCAACCACCTGACACCCGCTATCAAGGATGCATTTGACATGGAGTTTGTCCATCAGTACTCCATCTACTGCCCTCAAGGGAGCCATCGCCAACCCTACACACTTCCCTTCAGTGTCCTTCACCAGGTACTGCTCATAGGTCGCCCATGTTGAAGACACAGAGATTTCTGAGGCAGCCTCTAAGCTTCCTATAGTGATTTTCTTCATCATTGCAAGTTCCTTGACTTGTTTGCGAATCTCCGCACTAACGGCTAGGAGATCCTCGGTGGTGATTTCTATTTTGGTGCCAAGGACCTGCCAAACGAGACGCTTGGTGGCGGCTACCTCATCGAACCCACTTTGGTAACAGAATTGTGGGGTGGGCTGGGCTTGTGCCCTCGACTTTCCTGAGTCTGCAGAGTTGGTCCTCTCTGGCGTTTTCTCCACATGTGATCTCTCTACCATGCCCAAAGAGTTTGACCCAGGGCTTGCTGAAGGCCTAACTGGGGCGGGGGTGCTCGTTGGAGGGGGGTTGCTGCGTGGGCGATGACCCAGAACTTCCACACCGTCGAAATGCTGTGGGCAACTCTTCTTGTGAGAGCGCAAGGGGAAAGTGGGGAAGACCGTAGGTAAAACCTAGGCTCGTCCCAAGGGGTGCTGAGTCGGAAGGAGACAGATAAGGAGGCCTGAAGGGTGTAGGAGGACTTTTCTTGGTGACTGGGGAGTGTTGGCGATGAAGAACTCGAAAGTCTGCCCTAGACAGGCGGCAGGGATTTTTCTGGGTGGGAAGATGCTTGTATGGACTTGGGACTCGAAGGGTGGCGATAGTAGACTCTTGTAGACGATGGGAAAATTCTTGTAGATGCAGGGGACCGGTTTAACGAAGTAGCAGCAATTTACTGATGGAGAAAGACTCGAAGACAGCGAATAGACGATAAGACTAGCTCTGGGGACTCTGTGGACACTCTGGAGACTCGGAAATACTCTGGGATACGACTCTGGGGACTCTAGAAACTTCTCAGACACGCAGATGTTGACTCCAAAAAGTGGGTGCCTATTTTTCTATGTACAGTGGACTTTTTGTAGCATAAGGACAGTGGTTTCTAAGGTAAAATCGGAATATTTCGGATCTGTCATATGTCAAAAGTAATAAGAGAAAAGATAAAGACCGATGCATGGACAATCACATGCACGGCAGCGACATAGATGAAGATAAAACAAGTAAAGTCCATAAAAATGAAGGTAAGTAAAAGTGGAAAGCGTACAGACAACGTGCCTGGGTAGCGAGTGTACATCGTAGGGGGAGGCAGTGATTTCCTTAACAGGTCTGGGATGTGGTGGGCAGCGTTACTAAGTGGGCGACAGCCTCGGTGCTAATACAGTAACTGGTGAGTCAGCGGCGATGTTGCTTGCGTGAGCATGTGATGTGACGGAAGGTGTGACGTTAGCATACACGGCGATGTTTCTAGCCAAGGGAGTGTCGTAATGCGTGAGCGAGCGACTACTGAGAGTGAGAAAGGCTGCTAAGGGAGCTCTGTAGCCTCAGGGAGTATAGGCTCCCTACACCTCCCGGGGTCTTCGAATGCTGACTGTCCTCGGTCAGGGGTATGCGGCAATCGGGACAGAAACGGGATGACGTCATACACGTGGTGTGGCTGTGCACGGATCAATGGAAGAGGCACGGGGTTCTTGGACATGTGCTGTGGCAACAAGCTTCGCGTCAACAAAGGCCGCCAAAACGTACCAAACAAAATGCCGCTCCTCTCTTTCTCTAAGTCCCATTCACCACCACCATCTTCGTCACCACTCGCTCACTTCTAGCCAACGCGATGTCCACTTCCAAGAACACGACCATGGCCACTCCTCGTTTTCTTCCCCCAAATGCTGCACAGGAACTCGTACCCAAGATGTGGGCAGCCAACATGAAGAAGCTGGAGGCTGTGATGAAGGAGATTCCAGACGAGTCGGCTGGAGAGGATGTGGAACATGAGTGGGTGGGTCGTTTCTATGAAGTGTCGGTGAGTCAGGGCTGCGATGTAGAGGGTAGCTGATAGGTGACAAGGAATGACAGGAACACATTGAGAAAGTACGTTGGTTCGCTACTGACATCAGCACGAGTGTCCCAGACTATGACGAGGACACCGAGACTGCCATCAGTGAGGCATTCAAGTGGTTAACGGAGATCCAAGCCCAGTTTCCCCAACGCGCATCGAAAGGCAAGGGCAAGGAAGGGCTGCCTGCGAGGACGTCTCAGGAAGATCGGGAAGGGGTCCGGCGCTCGAAGAGGCAAGTGGGAAGGGCAGCTGAGGGGGGGAGAGTCAAACCCAAGGTGCATACGACTCACGATCCTCCCTTCCCGTGTTTCTAATGCATTCGTCATTCTAAGCTGGTGTCCCCTGACACTGAAGCTGGGAAGGAGCTGTCTGCTCCCATCGGGAGTGCATCAACACCCATCGAGGTGACGTGCGGCGTCGTCGAAATGGCTGTCAAAGTTATGGGCAGCGACCAAGAGCTGTGTGGACTTTGCACTAGACTAGGGATCATGTGCATATGTGAGGAAGGGCAGGCCTGCGAGCGGTGTCACCAGGGGAAAAAGAAGTGCGACAAAGCCTATAAGACAGGTCGGAAGGTGAGTGACAAGCTTCCTGCACAGTGACTACAAGTTTGAAAGGACACATAGCAGAAAAACCAGGAAGGTCCGCCAGCATCGGCTGCATTGACAAGCAAAAGACCAAAGACCGTGGCTGCTCCCCCTCCGATTCCCACTGGACCCTCAGCGTCATCGTCAACGCGCAAGCCCCTACCTCGAGTCCAACTTCTCATCAATCCAGACAAAGAAACCTCTGCACCAGCGACTGTCCTGGGACCACCTCCACCCCTTCCAGCTCCGCCTGTCCCATTATTCCTCCCCTCCAGTGCTCCTCCCACACCCGCTGCCGTCGCAGAACCTCCAAGAACCACAGAGGACCCGATCGAGGATGCATCGGCCTTCTTTGCCAGTCCCAGCGGCCTTTTGGAGGAACAAGAAGCAGAGACAGCGATTGTGAAGATGCAAGAGGTCGACATCGACCTAACCACGCCACAGGGATCCCCACACATGTCGCTGCCACCTGAGGAAGAGTTAGAGGATTCCCCACAGCCATCGAGGAGTGGATGACGAGCGCAGAGAAGAAGTTGAAGAGCGCTCGATGAGTTGGACGCAATGATTGCCGCTCTCGGGGACTCGATCGCATGGAGTGAGGAGTCCCTGAGTCATTTATACTCACGAATATCGCAGGTTACTAACGAGGTGGGGACTATGGCTGCGGTGATCCACAGTAACAAGTGACAGCTACAGTCTCTGAAGGAGTGGCGGGAAAGGTACCACATAGAGGGTCCATAGGACAGTACCATTGTTTGTGCCATAGCATAGAGGAATTGCGGCATGTGTCAGTCTCGTAGGCAGTTTTCTGGTCGTGAGTACAAAGGCTGAGCTGAAACGAAAACATTGCTGCTCATGCAGGTATAGTGAGAAGAAAAGCATCTGTGGGCGAGCAGAACATTCAGCGATAAGTAAAGTATCTGTAAACAAAAGAAGACAGAGGAAGTAACGAGTGGTAACTGAAGGAGTGGCTTTTCTATTGTCTTTCTTTGTAACATATTCTTGGCGGTATTCTTGAAAGAGAGGCGGTGAGTAAGTCTACAAAACAGGTTTGAAAGAAACGAAGGGCTTGAATTGACGGTATATTTATATATTTTTGACGGTGGTCTTTTGTTTCGAAGGTTGCATATAGGTAGATTGTCTGTCAAGTTAACGAAAGAAACGAAAGAAAGAAAGAAAAGAGAAGAAAAGAAACACGAGCCGTAGGGTATAAGTTACTCATCTGGCTCGTCCCTAAGGACGCCAGTGAGCTCTGGGTCAGGAAGGGAGTTGTCTTCAAGTTGTTCTATGGCAGAGCTTTCGAGGCCCACCAGGTGGGTGACCTCTATATGAGATTTATTGCGAGGATAGTAGGGGAACAGACGGAAGGCAGCGTAGCGGAATTTTGAGATGGCTCCATTGAGCTCTGCAAGGAGGTAAGATCCACCTTTAGTACGACGCACCACTACCATGGGACCTAAGTAGCAGGGTTTTGTCTTTCGATCTAGCTCCTTCTCGATATGAGAGTTTCTGATGAGAATGAGAGAGCTGGGAGCAAAGTCGAAGTCATGGATGGTGTGCTCGAAATGGGATATGAAGTCCTTTGGCCGAGGCGAAGCGGGCTTTTAGGACTTGGTCATGAATCAGTGCCAGGTCCTCTGGTTGTTTCTGTAGCTGACGAGCTCAATTGGCGATAAGGTCAGTGGTCAAATAAAAGTCTGCCTCAAAAGGGGAGAGGAACGTCGCCTTGGTGAAGTCAAAGGGTAGCCTGGGATGGACACCGTGAGCCATATAATAAGGAGAGAATCCCATAGCTTTGTGGATAGTGACTGGTTCGGCCCAGAACACAGATGGGGCCACCTCTGACCACCTCGATGCTTCTCCTTCACAACTCTTCACCATTGCCTCCCTAACATCAAAATGTCGCCGTTCTACAACACCGTTTGCCTGTGAGTTATAAGGTGATATGGCGATGTGCCGAATGCCATAGGTCTTGGAAAGCCAGTCGAGAGCTAGAACATAAGGTCTGCCATTGTCGGTGACGATCTCCCCAACGGCTCCCCAACGACATAAGATCTGCTCGAAGAGGAACTTCCCGATGGACTTGCCAGTCTCTGATCGTAACATCGCCCATTCAGGGTAACTGGTGAGGGAACAACGAGCTTGGGTAACGTATTGGTAACCGTTCAACTTCGGCATGATGAAGGTGTCGACATAGGCTTTATAGAACAACGGTTTGGGGATGGCGACGACAGGAGGAATATGGATACGGTCAAGGCGGCGAATTTGGCACTCATGACATGTTCCGATGTACCAGCGAATGTCCTGCTCTAGCATGGGCCACCAAAAATGTATCAGTAACCGGATTCGGGTAGAGAAATACCCTTATGCCCCAACTCATCATGGGCTTGGCAGATAAGATCGAGATGTCTATGGAGGCAAACTACGAGTTGGTGATGAACCTTGGGGCTCTTTCCTCCAAAGTTCTCTGCCCTTGACGAAATATCTGGTCGCAAGCTGGACGAGGCTCTCTAAATCCTTCTCTCCTATTCCATCTGGCGGTTTCTTCATCTCCAAGAACTCTTTCACCACCTCCAACCTCTCATCTCTCTGCTTCACTTTCTCTGATCGTGGAATCTCTATTTCGGCGTTATCTGGCAGCGTTTCGACGGTGGTAAAAATACTGATATCCTGAGGTAGGGGACTGGATAAGTGGTAGATGGACGGCAGTGATTTCAGATGAGGACGTAACACCTGTGCCCCTGGCTCTCGACGATTCACCAATTCCATTGTGAAAGCTCCGCATGCATCGACCCAGTCCTCGTATTCTTCTTCGTCTACTTCAGGGTCTTCATCGGCTTTGGGCCTCCTAGACAGTCCATCTGGCGCAGTGTGTTTGGCAGCAGGTACATGCACGAGTTTGAAGTCCTAGAGAAGGATGCCAGCGATCCAGCGATTGATAGTGGCATTGGGCCGCAAGTCAGGGTTATTAATCATACCCTTGATATACCTCGCATCCACCTCTACAACCAAGTTCTTCGCACCAAAGATATAAAGCCGCACATCGTGTAGGGCTCGAAAAGGCCGAACAGTTCAAGCTTGGCTTGACTATAATGCCACTCACGATCATTAAGTGTAATGGATCCGAAACGAGCGGGGTATCTCTTGCTATCTTCGCCCTCCTGCATGAGAATATAGCCGACAGTGATGTTAGAAGTATCGACTGCGAGGATGACAGGTAAGGCGGAATTATAATTGATAGATCGAAGTGCTGGTGAGGAGACATGGCGGCGCGGAGATAGTCCATAGCTTCACGGTGTTCATTTCTGAAATCGAAGGGGACGTCTTTCTTGGTCAGTTCGACGAGGGGACGAGCATGTTTAGCGAAGTCCTTGATGAAAATATAGGCAGTATGAAGCAGAGACCTAAGAACCCCCTGACTTCAGTGACGTTAGCGACAATAAGGCCAGTCTTTGATCTTTTGGACCTTGGCTTCATCTGGAATTCTCCCCCTCATATGACACCTTATGACCGACAACCACAATAGATCGGCATGGTGCATTATGCATTTCTTGGTGGAGACTGTGGTGCCAGGCATGACGGAGACGATGAGGACACGATTGGTGGTTCTGGAGATGCTCCCAAATGAAGCGGCGAAATTCCAGGGTTTTCAGGTATCGTCTCGTAGGTACTGTCAGGCGTTTTGGTAGCGTGATTTTGGCCCTTTAATGGGGCAGTCGTCGATGAAGGGGATGGTGACTTCGGGGATTTCTTCCTTCAAGATCCAGCAGATGTCCCCATGGAAGATCTGGACAGCGTTTGTGTAACCCATAGGAAGTTTCGTGAGTCGAAGAGTGCCAATAGGGGTTTGGAAAGTGGTAAGGTCGTGGTAATCGTCAGTGGATGGTCCTGTGGTCATATCCTACCATCAGATCCAGGATGCCATATATGGAATGACAAGCAAAAGCTTCTGCTATTGAATCGACGAAGGGGGGAACGGCTGAATCCTGGATAGACATGGCATTTAGTGTTGCAAATTCGTGAACTAAACGGAGGGATTTTCCGTCTTTCTTGACGACGCAAAACCACTTGGATCTGTAGGACGAGGTTGATGGTTCAGTAGACACCAGCGGCGATTTTCTCTCTAATTATGTTTACGATCGTCTCGAAAAATGGCAGGGAGGGATGGGGATATTTCGTTCGACCCAGGGCTTGTGGGACAGCATCGGAATTTTCAGAGGGGGGAACATATCTTCATGAAAGGTTCCTCTTTCAGAGGTCTCCCATGCAAACTGCTGCCACTCAGTGGGTACGAACTAGCCATCGAAACGAGGCATAACTCCGCTGGCCAAAGGAACTTGGCAGGGTCGAGATTGAGCTCTTCTGCTCGTTGCGCCTGTAAATCTAGAACCGGAAATGAAAGTAGGGGGGATGGTATGTAATACAGGAGGTCTGCGAGAGGGTCACCAATCTCACAATGCTCTACTCTGAACTCGACAGCATTGCAGTCGGGATAGGTTATCACCTTCTTCACTATGGGTTTGTACTATCAAACATGATAAACTGGGTCGAAATGAAGCGAGGATCGTATGACCTGAAGCGTGTCAGCAGAAAATAGTAGTACTCGTAGAAAACAGG